>APFE030790630.1:82856-107909 GCA_000404065.3 Pinus taeda
GAGAACTAAACACAATTAAATGCCAATTTCAACAAATCAAAAGTAATTGTTTAAATAAACATACACCATACAATCTATCTATCAATCAATCACTCAATCGTTGAATTTGTACATGAAGAAGAGTAGGTGGGAGCAGGAGGAGGTGAAAAGCAGTTGCAAGAAGAGTGTTTGTTAACAAGGTAAAACTATTCAAAATTCCCTCGTCTCTTTGAGTATGTTTAATAAATGATACTTGCACCTGTGACCTTCAAATTGAAACTTAATACTCTCCCTAGCAATATTTTTGACTTAACCCCAGATACATGCATGAAAATCAATACTCTTTTGCAAACAATCAAACCAATCATCATGCTTTGGCAATATTTTCACCTTCAATTGCATATTAATAATTGAATCTTTGAGCTCTAAAACCTCCACATTAATACTTTAATGAACTTTTCATAAAACTATGAATTTTTACATCATTTAGAATAATTATCTCACAATTTTCTAAATTTCATCTTTCGTATTACAAATTATGGATAACCCTTTATGGAAATAATGTATAAGATAATATTTGGTTCACTAATCAACAAGTTCATTCTTACTTTATCACATGCTTAAAATTAAATTTAAAGATGGTGAAAGGTATTTAATTATATTTCAATTATTTGTATTCATTAGAATTTTTAAAAATCACTCTATTTAAGTAAAAGCTATTTTCCTGGATCCTAATTTTTTTTTTTGTTTATTTAGATGAGACCCAATAACTTTTTTTTCTATTTAAGTAAGAGTCAGTAATTCTTGAAATAACTAGTATGGGTTAAAAAGTTTACAAACAAAATATATTTGTCCCATACAAATATATTGGTCAGAATTAGATATAGCAAAGAATTTACTTATCAGAATTAGATATAGCAAAGAATTCCATGCCAAGCCTCGACTTGTGAATCTGTTGAGAGCCCATGAGTGCTTCGGGCTAATTTTGTTAATTAAGAGTTTCGATCCAAAAATTTAGTTCTTGGCCGAGTTTGGTGGATCCTTTGAATTTGATTCATTGATTCGATGTGATTTTTCCTTTATTGAACCTATAATATGTATTTTTCCCTTTAATATATTAGATCTTTGACCTGGTGGTAATTCGAGTTATATCAGAATGTCTACGAGCAACGAAAGCATTCTATTTTGACAAACCATTAGCATTAGTGTTATGAGCCTCAACACTAATGATTGTGAATATCTTGGGATAGAAAACGATGAATGATAGTGGGTATAATCTCCTAATTTCTTTTCGATTTTTCCAAATTGAGTAGATATCAAAACAAAATAGCTCATTACTAAGCCTAGTAATTTCAATCCATTGTAAGTTTAGGAGATTTAATTCCACCCCATATGGTAAGCTCTGCAGCTTCGTACCGTGACTCCTCCATAACCTTTGACCAATAGTGTATGATTTAATGGACATTGTGGGGGCTCTTTCCAGCTATCTTCATAGCTTGGTGATGGATGTCCCATTTCATTCACCCCATGTTTTTGTGCATTTTAAGAATTTGTTTTTAAATTTTGGTGGCTTTAAAAATAAAATGTAGTGCACTAGCTAATATAAATGATAATTAAATGATCAGTGGGCATTTTGTACCAATGAAATAAAACCCATATTAATATTATATTAAATATTGTCTTTTAATATAATATTATTAATTATTATATAAATGGTATATAATAAACTATAATATTAATATTATAATATTTTTTTTACGCTGGTGGTTCACGGACACCTTGGTTAACGGGTGGCACTATGTCCACGGAAAAATCTGGGCTGATCGACCCCGAAGGGAATCTAGCCCCGCGGCCCACTAGCAAGGCCTGACCCCAAGGGCTTCGGGGAGATTATTAATATTATAATATATTATTATATTAATAGTATATAATATAATGTTTATAGAAGTATAGAATAGATAGTGATAGGATGTTTTGTTAAGGTATTCCGTGGTGAAAAAGCTATCAGTTTGAAACTTTGTGGTAAAAAATATAGCCATGTTAAGGACTAGTGTGGCTCGGATGCAATACGTGGGGGATTTTGATGAGTTAGATGTCTTTGGGCCACGACTACTCAAGCCACAAGTTAGACATGCTAGTCTCTTAGGACTCACATTACCTAACAAAAAAAATAGTACATGATATATTATTACTACTAGTGTAGATCCATCCTAACTCTGGATCTACCAAATGCTAAGAGGGATCAAATCTCTATTTGATCCCTCTTGACACTTGTAGATCCCTCTTGACACTTGTAGATCTGGAGTAAAGATGAATCTAGGCTATAAATTTTAATTAGATAATTTATTTAGTTTATTAAAAAGAACACGTACCTCTTGACTTATATGCCATGGTGTAGGTGTTGTATATGGATGGTTAATGTTGGAGCCTAGATCCATTTTAACACTAGATCTATTGAGGGTTGATACGGACCAAAGTGTAAAGCTTGAAGAAAAGTATGCACATTGAGAGATTTGATTTCTCTTGGCAAAATATCTGGAGTTAAGATGGATCTAGGTTGGTTATATATATATATAATATATATATATATATTTCTCAGTTCAAATGTTTAGATTAATATAAAAGGACATTACCAACATCCTCCAAAATAATTGAAAGTGTGTCTCCTCTCAACAAAAAAAAAACCCTCACAACTTAAAAAATATATACATATATTTATAATTATACCTATAACTAGCACATCCACATTAGTAAATGTGATTGATACATAATAGGACATTACAACATCTCTTCCAAAATAAATTGGAAAGTGTCTCTCCTGTCAACAAAAAAAACTTCACAACTTAAAAAATATATACATATAATTATAATTGTTACATATAACTACCACAAGCACATTAATAAATGTGGTTGATATAAGTTGAAGGCGTCATTGCCAATCAACTTTTATAACTAAAGCCAATCAGTTTAGTTTTGGAAAACCTAGTGATTCAGATTTACCATGACATATCCATACTAAATTATTATCTAATAAGTATGATGATAAGTAAATGTAGTCAATGTGTTCTTCTCTAACGAACAAGTGTTTTTGCATTAGTGTTCTTTTCTAACGAACAAGTGTTTTTGCATTAGTTTCCAGAAAATTATTTGTAGTTTCACAATTTTAAACAACCAACCGCCTCAAGTTTTCCGTGACATTTATATATAGTGTTATAGTTTCTTTCTACTTTCTACAGATCCAAAATATAGAGAAGCAAAGATACATGGATGTCAATAAAATTAATTTACTTATACCTTCGACTCTAATTTGCATTATAACAACTCCATAGAAATATGAACCAGTAACAATGAACATCATCCTTGCAATTTATTTTCCAATAGTGATCCGAAACAAAATAGTGTTATATTAAGCTTTGCCTAACAATGAATGTGTTCAAGGCTATAATAATTTGTAGATGTATTTGATATATATATATTCTTTTATATATATATATATATATTCTTTCTTGATATTATTTTACACAAAGGCAGAAATTATGTAAAAACTATCTCTGCATAATTAGGGAAAGGAATAATCTCTATAGATTTGGCATATCAACCGCTGCATCCATCACATAAATCATTCTTAATCTCTCAAGCCACGAGCCTAGCCAAGCCTAACCAAAAAAATAGATTTGAGTAAAAAAAAAATGTTTCTAGAGATCCAGTATAACTTTGCCACATCTAAAACAACTCCTATCGTAAACCGTAAATCTAAAATTATGTTTAATGCAGAAACTCAAAAATGTGTTCTATATCCCATTCATCAATCTATTTATAAAAATGAGATTATTACAATATTAATGACATAGAATGAGAATTTGAATTGATCCCTATGTACATGCAGATTACAATGTACATAGATAAATCACTGAGTGCAATGTTATATTTATTCATGGAATTGGCTTGTATTTAATTTAGAAGAAGAACCAAACCATAAAATATACACCCCTGACCCTTGAATGTGTATGGAGCGTGGATCAATCGAAAATGAAATCACAGATTTAATAAAAGCTACTTCAGGAAAATGAAAAATTAATAGCTACTCAAGAAAAGGAATTAAGGAAAATCTCCAAAAGTACACTAATAAGTTGCTGCCAAATATAGATGTCACTTTTTTGGTTCACTTGGAGGCTAAAGCGTGTAGGCATACTCTGCACATTCACATTTGTAAACAAAGTAACTGATTCAAATACAAAACATAAAACAAATTACATCCATTCATAAAATATTCACAATATAAGAAGCAACGCCTTCAACAAAAATTAGGAAGAACGGTAACAAATGTAGTATACTCCAGAGTCCACACCCATATCTATGAAAACCCTAATATCAATATCAAGTTTAGATTGAAGCAATTAGTGCAAACTCTAGATTTCAATTATAATTGCAGGTAATTTGATGAAACAGTTGTAATAAAAATATCATGTCATTTCATGACAAATGAATATAATAAAAATGACATATACATTAAATATTCATATTATTTAAAATAAGCAATAAAATTTTTCTTAACAGCTGCGCATATCGGATGATGGTATCCTCAAACCATCACATGATAATGGCTAGGGTTCGAAGTGATGATTACCGTGTGTGTCTGGGTGGTGTAGTTGGTTATCACGTTAGTCTCACACACTAAAGGTCCCCAGTTCGAACCTGGGCTCAGACATGAAGTTTTCTTTTTTGTTTGTAAAGATTTTTGTGCATCTAAGTTATAGTTGTTAAACTTCAAAATTTTTGCTGTCTTAGATGTTTTTTATGGTGTTAAATCCATTTCCACCATAAAAAACACGATTCAAATTTTCAAGATTCCTGTCCGAATCCGGGCTCATGCTGTTTCATATTTCATTTGCACCAAACAACTAGAGGTGCCCGGTTCGAATCTGAGGACAGACATGCTGTTTGATATTTTGTTTGCACAAAACAATTAGACGTCGCCTGTTCGAACCTGAGCTCAGCCATGCTGTTTCGTATTCTGTTTGTACAAAGTTTGACCGGCGCACCAAAATTTAATCTGCAATTTTGTTTCTACGAAATATTAAATCCAGTTAGCGCATCAATATTCTAACCTTCTGGTCTCACACCCCGGGCGAGCTCAGAGTCTCAGACATGTTGTTTCATATTCTGTTTGTACAATATTTAAGTTTGACTGGCGCACCAAAATTTTAATCTGCATTTTTGTTTCTACAAAATATTTATATTCAATTGGCGCATCGAATTCTAAGTTTCTGGTCTCACACGCGACGCGCTATCCCATCCATTAGGCCACGGTTGCATGGGATTTGGGTTAGAATTAAAAAAAAGGAGATGATGCAGGAGTTGATAGACATTGATAAGAAGATGGAGAGTTTGGCAGACCCGAAGGACCCGAAATAATTTTTAGAATCCACTAAAGAGAAGCTTCTTGAATTCGAAAATTGAAAAAATAAGATTCTAACGGCTCACGAAGAGGAATGGTGCATAAGAGCAGGGCGTCGTGGGTGGCTGAAGGTGACAAAAATCACTGGGTGCAAGCTGTCAAGGAGTATTACTCTGTCACATTTGATGTTCCTCGTTGATTTTCTTTTGATCGAGAAAGCAACCATTTTGGAATGGAAGGCATATCATCAGAATTTTTTTTATGAAGGATATTTGGAACTGCTTAGTCTAGCAAGGTTGAGGAGTTGCTCGGAAAGTTCTGGAAATTTCGGTTTTATTTAGAGAAGATCTGGCAAAGATTTTTGTGCATCTAAGTTATAGTTGTTAAACTTCAAAATTTTAGCTGTCTTAGATGTTTTTTATGGTGTTAAATCCATTTCCACCATAAAAAACACGATTCAAATACTGCCTCTACAAGATTTTTTGAATTAACTCCCTCAAAAACTTTACATTTGTGATTCCAACAAATCTTTATTTGATTATGTGCAAATTCCACCCAAAAATGTGCCAAGAAAAAACACTAAAATGTATAACAAAGTTATATATATATATATATTATTATAATTATATAGTATATATATAATACCGAAAATGACCTGATTTTTTGCAATTTAAAATATATTTTTGAAATGTATAAATAAATTTAGCACTCTGAAAAAAACCATTTGAACTGTCGAAATTTTACAGATTAAAATAATTTAAAATTGAAATTTTAAAAAATATCTACAAATTAGACTAAAATTAACTTAAAAAATATATTATAAAAAAATCATTTTAACAAAAAATTTTAATATATGTGTTATTATAATATCTATTTACACGTGATAATTATTTATTTAAATTATATAAATTTAGTTAAAATTTAAATTTAAATTCCCCTTTCTAACTTATATGAATAAACAATTATCGCATAGCAGCATAGCAACATAGTTTTGGATAATCATAATTCTACGTTGATGGGAATTTACTAAAAATGCAGAGTGATTAAATAAGTTTATCTCCCTCCCCTTACTCTCTAAATAGTTAAAATCTGGTTGACTGGATTCAAGAGCTCGCATCAATCTCACCAACACTCCTACATTATTCTCAGAGAAAACTATGATGTGAAACATATGCTGAACCTTGTTCACATTTATTAGGACATGTGCAAAACAAATGAATTGGTATACACGTTTTTAAAAGTTAAAAGAGCACAAAAACATGCAAGGAAATTGGGATAAGCTTTGGCTTACATCAATCATGGTCGATGTTGGAGCTTTGTTGGGAGATTTAGATTTTATAAGTTTAGTTATAATAATAATGGTGTCTTGTTATAATAAGTTTTGTATATAGTTGATAGTCTTCTTTTTTATTATAAGTTTTGTAAGTTTGTATGCCGTTGATAGGTTTTTTTCATTATAAGTTTGGTATATAGTTGATAAATTTTTTTATTATAATAGTTTTTATATGTATTACAAAGATTTTTTATTAATTTAATTATATAAATTAAATGATTGGTAAATATCAAAGTGGTAAATTAATCCATACAATCCAAATAACTATTTTATTATACATTACATGGTTGTCAAAAAGAGTTTTTATTGTTTATTATTATAATACACAATTAAATATAAAATTTAAACTTATATATATTTAAAAAAACATATAACAAGATTTGTAACCATGGAAATTCAACCCAACTTTACCATGGAGATTTTTAACCTATAAATAGACTTTGTTACAATATCATGGCTTAATCCAATACCATGCGGATAAAGATAAAAATAATGAAACTTGAATTAATCAGAAGGAGTTGCAGCTCACATGTGTGTACATCACCTGGAGACTGCACTCATACAAGGAGGAGACTCTCTCTCTCTCGTTCACTCAATACATACAATGAATGAATATTACATATTAAATACATGACTGAAAAATAGGTAGTTGAAACCAACCTCCTAAATTCTAGGAACAACTCCTAAAGTAAGAGGTAACGTTACAACCACATAACCATTTCTTCATTATTTCTAACTGTTTCTTGGAATTTCCGAACATTTTTATTCAACTACATTGTTCGTTTACAGAGCCCAGATTTATGTACAATCATGGCCCCTGATGAAGAATCCTAGCATTGCTGCTGAAACGCTGTAAAAAATGCTGCAGTAACAGCCAAAAAAAACACACTCTGGGGAAGCCATGAAAAGCTTTGAATGTCAAGAAGACTAGGGCAGGCATGGCTAAAACCCTAAAACCAGGTTAGAATTACTCTGTTTTCTATGTGGATTGGCTTCTGCTCATGGCTAAAACCCTAAAATCAATTCTTTAGGTTGTTAATATTAAGCTAGTCACTATTTATATAAGAGTGTTTTTCTTATGCTATGAAATCATTACAACAAAAATTATTAAGAGGCAAAGCTAGTATGTTATTAGTGAGGATTTAAATTTGGGTATGGATGATAAAAATAATCATTTACCCAAATACACAAGATAATGAATTGATTATTTAACTTCTTATTATTATTGTTAAAATTCAATATAATTTTTTAAAATTATTTACTTAAGTGTTCTTTTTTATGTGAAAAAAATGTAGCAAAGTATTATTTATTGTAATTTAAGAACTTTCATGAACTTTATCATGGTATGATGACACTATAGCTTGTAACTTGTGTAACTTGTCTTTGTAAATTATAGTGCAACAACTTAAGAACTTGTTGAATTTTTGGAATGATCCATCTTACAACAATATGATCAAGGAGCCCATTGCCCCTTCTTGGTTCTAGTAAGTGCATTCTTATTAAATTGACAATAAGCTCCAGGGAGTGCATTCTTATTACATCGACAATAAGCTCGAGTAAGTGCATTCTTATTAAATTGACAATAAGCTTTGTAAATAAACTTGTTCAAATATTTTTTTATTGGATATTAACATATATTGTTTTAACTTTAAAATTGATATTTTCATAAAACTCAAAACTAATTAAATTTACCCATGATTATTAATTTTTTTTAAGAAAAAATGTAGTTCTAATATTTCATGGGAAATAAAAAAGTACAATAGCAACATACTCGATAACTTAAAAGTGTGGTCATAGCATGGTCATGTGAAATCATACTTAAAGTGTGGTGATAGCATGGTTATGTCAAATCATACTTGAGTGGTTAGGTTGGTCACATCTATGATTGTGTGTGGCAAAATAGGAGGGATATAAATATCTAAAAATTTAGTGGTAGCATGGTTATGTCAAATCATACTTGAGTGGTTAGGTTGGTCACATCTATATGATTATGTGTGGCAAAATAGGAGGGATATAAATATCTCAAAATTTAGTGGGAATAATGATAACCAAAAGTTTCTTATTATTATTTTTATAAAAGGATTTTAATTAAAATTATTAATTATATTTTATTAAATATATTTAAATAAAGTGTAAAAAGATATTGTAATGTTAGACTATGTACTTTGAAAAGAATTATTAATTAACAAAGTAAATTTTCAATGAATATTATTAAATAAGATAAATAGTAGTTATTTTATGTATATTTCACTACACATAAGTAGTAATGTATTCTTAAAATAAGTGATAGGTGATTTGAATATGGTCATAACACATGTACACCTCGTCCATGTGCCTCATATGTGAAAGGTGCTCATTAAAAGGGAGCCTTAGAAGATAAGTAGACACCCTCATTTTTAATAAGTGTCTAAAAAGCCATAATATATAAAGAAAATTCATCCATTTTTCCTCTACATATGTTAGATTCAATTGTTTGTCTATCACAATATATAAAGAAAATTCATCCATTTCGTCTCTACATATTTTAGGCTCAATCAATGTTTGTTAATCTTCTAATTGGAAAAATGAGGAATTGAGATTCTAATGCAATCTTTTCACTTTCAGAATTAATCTCTCTCAAAATTAGCCCAATGATATAATGGTTGACATTATGAAAATCATGCATTAGGATTATCTATTTGAATCCATTTTTTTTTTTTTTTTAAATTAATTGAAACTAAAATTTGTATTGATCAAAAGGAGCTACATGTAAACTAGTAGCAATATACAATCTTTGGAGTTGATAGTTTACCATCAAACTAGACATTGATTGAAACGTTACAAAATTTCCAATTTGAGTTTAAAAACCCAACCTCGGACTTTCCAATACTAAAGATTACTACTTCATGAGTACAATAATAAATTCTTACAAATTGATTACATAATATATTGTGAAAACAAAACATAAATAACTAGTAAGTTGAATTCTCACATTTACACTTGATTATCTAGTGTTTATTAGGTGCCTGCTAAGCCTTGTGTTTCTACTTCTTTCTCTCTGTGTTCTTTATTTGTTTTTCATCTTCTTGTTAATGGAGGAGAATGATGAGAGTCCTTTAATAAAACTTCCGCAAAGGAGGGAGACTTAACGACATCAACCTCCTCTCCCTCTCTTTCTTCACTTGACTTCTCAGTCTTTGAAGCATACTTTTTTACTTTGGAGGCCAGCTAATGCCCCAGTTGAAGGGAAAACCTTATTGGATGGAAGTGAAACCACTTGTTCTGGTTCCACATATTCAATATTTGTGGCTAAATTTCTTAAGTTCTTTTGGATTTTTTGAGGAGGCATAGATTTGCACTTTGTGTTGATCTTGAGAGAATCTTCCTCATTTGAAACTATCTTGAATGAATCAAACTCTTCATTATTATGAGAATGAAGAGATTGCTTAGAAGTTGGTCGAATTTCTTCAACTTTGGGGAAAATTTTGAAAAAATTTCAATACTCATGCCAAAAGTTACATTTAAAGGAAATCTACTTAGAATTGAGAGCCTAAAGATGACTCCAACCCTCCACATTGAGTTGAATCGCCTACGATATTCCTTTTTCAAATTCGATTTGCACACAAATCCTAGCACAGACGAGGATGTTTCCTTTAAACTTGTCATGGGTTATATAATGACCCACCTTGTCATTGATGGCTTTGAAAATGTCATCATTTGAAGAAATTACAGGAAAGTGTGACAACTTAACCCCTACTGGGATGAAGAGATTTCCATATGAGGATTAAAATCAAGAGACCACTGGGTAACAAATAGACAGCTAGAACCCATGAAATAAGTGCTAAAATGGAAGATCATGTCTTATCTTCTATTTTTTTAAATATAAGAACAAAGATGTTTTCCACAATGAAAAATTGTTCAGTGCAATTTCTTTTTTAAAGAGACGGTTATGATTTCTATTAATAGTTGTTTGGTTTCAAGGCTAGAACCTTTACATCTTCAGTGAGAGCTTCATCAAGAATGTTTAAGAACATCCAAAAAAGACTTTCTTTTCTCCTACTCTGGCTACCTAAAACAATGCTAATTTGACAGAGCCCATACATTCACCAAAATACTCCTAAAATAGCTACATACTGGTGGGCCCTGGTATTGCACCAAGAATGTTACAACTCCCAACGGCTCCTCAACTTAAATTATCAACCTGGGGTTCGTAAAACTTAGAGGTAACAATGTTGTATGAACAGTAGGTTAGGTTCTACTCATGCCATCCTCAGTCATGACATCAGATCGAGGTGTTCAAAGACCATTCCTCTAACTTAACTATAGTGAAAACTCCTGATGAAACTGATTTTAACTCTGAAAATTAAAATGCCATTCATTCAACTTGTAGATGTTAATTAACATTACATAAGAGTAGAAGGGCTAGTCTATATGCATAAGTGAAGCTACTCTATTTTGCGCATTTCATCAAATCAATTACCTACTTGCATTTATCATTGATCTACTTTTACATTTGCTTGAGAATCATAAATCTAACTTATAACATGCTTGTGAATTGAAACACTAATTCTACTCTATTTTGTAGTGAGTAAAAGAGGAGGTTGGAGTGGTCTAAGAGCTTCTCTAGATCATCAAATCACAAATTAGGAGTCATTATTCATCCTAACCAAACTAAAGTTGAAATGGGAAGCAAAATAAGTGAGAGAAAATAGTGCTACAGAAACCTAGTAATCAAAAACCTTTTTAAAATTTTAATTATAACATTTCAAAATTTTAAATCTATATATTTTTATTGTTTTCTATTTTAATTTAACTATATTTAAATTAAGCGGAAAAAACTAACTACTATATAACCCTAACCCTAACCCTGGTTAAAAATTACATATAATATAATAATTTGTATTTTATTTATTTATTATAACACATATATATTTCAATTAAATTTTATTATTAGGCCGTAAGGCGTTTCCCTCTGAAATCAACTTTCCTTTGAAGTTATGTGTCCATTTGTGAGCGCTTGATTTTGTTGTTAGACGATTAAAATTGTTTGAGCCATCGGATTCATAGAACGGTTCAACTATCGGGACTCTGTATTGTCCATCAAAGCGTCGGCTTTGCCACAACATCAACTGCTTCCATTCCCAACACTTGCTCGAATGTATCGGTCCCAATCTTGCTCAAAGTCCTTGTCTGTGTTTCACGGCAAACGCAGAGGTTTCAGATTCAATTCTCTACAATGTCAATCCTTGCAATCCACGGTTGTTTCGAAGGACCTCTCGACGCAGGCGGGGAACGGATTCCTAGAGCCGAATGCTGTTGAGCGCAATGTGATTCGTCTGGGTTTAGTTGAGTTCTTCCAAGCAGCAAAGCGAGACAATACCGATTTGTTCTCCCCATGGATTTACAGAATCCACCCATCAAACAGGAATGGAGCATTGGTACCCTCCTTTGGTGGAAAACGTAACGGCATTGGTGTACGAGCTAAAAGAAAGGGACGAGCTCTTTGGTGGGATTAGATTGGGTTCGAACTCACCCGCATCTGCACATCTCGCAAGAAAAACATTACGAACTGGGATGAGCAGGAAACACTGTTTGATTGATCTACTTGGCTCGAATTAAAAAAGGAAGGATACCATTGGGACGAGCTCTTTTATTTGGTTCGATATGAGATGTATGGCCTCAGGGTTCACGCCCAAATAAGAGACTCATTTGGGCATCTTACAAGCAATTAAATCCATAAGCGCCCATCAGAATCGAACACGCCCGAATAACAGATGCATCTGTTGTGGAATGTTTAATGTATATAATTATTTGTTTCCTCATCTGCGAGAAGGATGTAACTGAATCCATATCCATATCCGTGTTTGCTTTGGGATGTTTTGTATATGGTTTCATATCCATTTTTATCCTGAGTTCGAACGATGCAGGACGCACAGTGAGGGTTCGAAGTGGCGATCAAAATCTACCGCGTATGTATGTTTTACCTTACTCTTTCTTTACATCTATTTAATTAACTGTCTTCCTTTTTTTAATTGGGTATGATGCAATATTTACGATTCCTCCATTGATCTGATAGGCTTTTGATGTTCATTATTTTGACAGGACAAATTGGAGTGGTTAGTGATGTGTATAAATATATGGCGGAAGAAAAGGGAAATAATGGAACTTAGTTCGACATTTTTTCCGTATTGTAAATGAACAGGTAGGTTTCTTTTTGCTAAAATAATTAATCGCGCATAGGCTATACATGTACGTTTCTATTTCATTTCGAAAATAATTAATTTTTAATAGACAAACCATGAGAATCTGGTCCTGAATTGGTAGATTATATGACATTTTTTTTTTGTTATAACCATTTTAATAATTTTCTCAGTTTAGACAGAGATTAAGAATTAGATTACATTTATTGTTTATTTAAAATAGTTTTTTTTCCAGAATGGAAACAAAAATTTCAAATCAGAAAAAGATACTGTAGAGCCTAAACCGAACAAAATTATAAACTTTTAGTTATTGCACATAATAGAATGAAATTGATAATGCTGTTATAGACTCTAATGGTCTCCATAGCATTCAGGATTCCATTTTTACGCCGTAAGGTGTTTCTCTCTGAAATCAACTTTCCAACTTTCCTTTGAGGTTACGTGTCCATTTGTGAGCGGTTGATTTTGTTGTTAGACGATTAAAATTGTTTGAGCCATCGGATTCATAGAAGACGGTTCAACTATCGGGATTCCATTTAGGAAGAAAACTCACAAGCTTCCTTACCATTCCCATTTATACCATGCACTGCAATTATTGCAGTCCAAGCCACAACACCCTTATTATATATGTGATAAAAAGCTTTCCTTGTAAGTTTAATATTTCCATAGATGGTATATATGTCCATAAGGGAAAAACATACAAATACATTGGAATAAAACCTACTCTTGATTATGTATGTATGGAATTTATCGCCTTCTTGCAGAATTACTAAGTTTGCACACATGGGAAAATATTGAGAATCATTGGCAAGTTTGGTTGGATGCCATGCTGTTGCATTTGATGGAAAAATCGAAGGGCTTGCTAGCATGTCCATTTACTTTGTATCTTATGATCATTGATTTTCACAGAGTGGCACTCTTGTTAGAGCTTTCATAAAGCACTTTGCGTGCATCCTCTTTACTTTTGCATTTAACATACATGTAAATGAGTGCCCAACACAGAGATACAACTGTCAGAGAGCCACACCTAATTCCATAAGCATTTTGTAGAGTAAACATAATCTGGGATTTTACTAGCCACTGTAAGGAAGTTTTAAGAATGAACCACACTAAGATATATATAGTTGAGCACATGAAATTGGAAACATTTGTTATATTCCTGATAAGATATTCTAATATTTAATGCTTTAACAAGAAAACCAAACAGGCAATAAAAACAACTGAATTCTGTAATCTAATTTTCAGTATGTTTCAAAAGCATCACTGGAGATTATATACTTAATACGCTGACCCAGAGCATTAGACGTTGAGACAGTCTAACTGTGATTTGGTTTCATTTACTCCATCTTGTTTAATTGTTAGTTTGTAGTATATTCCTCATGATGGTTACTGTGTTAATACCCATGTACGCTCCATGCTTGCATCTAGATTCTAAAGTTATTGTCAATAATTGTGCCCTATACCTTCATATTTATGTTGCCTATCCTTCTTCATCTAGAACTACATGATTAATTGAAAGGAAGATCTTGTCTTCAAATTCCCTCATAGCAGAATGAATGAATGATACTGAGCGACCTTAATTGCTGATCACTTATGTTAGTGCTTGACCTAGAGCTTTTAATTGAGGTTCCTACCTATTGAAAATAGTCATCAAGTACTAGTTGATGGATACACAAGTTGACAACTATTATGCTCAATAGATATTGCAGAAATTGGAAATCAACACTTTTACATAAAACTCAGTCAAGAAATCCAACACCCACCTCTCTAATTTTTTTCTTTACTGTGCCATAGTATGAGAAAAACTGCTTAACATCCTTAATTGTTGCTTTGGTAGACAAATTACAGACCTGGACTGTGTAACCATCTGTAATGGCCATTGACAACACTTGGAAGTGTCTGTTATGCTATGATTCACAATCTTCTTCTCAGAATTTTAAGTGAATAGCAAACACATAGATATGATATATATACTGTGACACTAAATAGTAACCGAAAGGAAGATTGATTAAATTAGCATTAGTTGTTTTTACTACATTCTTTTCATGGTTCTCTGGTCTTGGTGACCAAGAAAAACAACGAGGAGTGTTGTGATTTTGTCTGCGCTTTCAACTTCAGTTTGAGGATGCAGGGTAAGGAAAGTCGAATCCTTCATCCTGCAATATTGTTCCTTATGGGTGACGCTTTGCCACTTCTTTGCCACTTCTGCAATGCTTAACATGTACTCGAGGGGCAATTTGGGTGTTTTTCATTACATTCATTTTGTTCTAGCAGGCTGTAAAATTCTTCAAAGGTTCAACAACCCTTTCATTAGATTTGAGTTAATCTGCAATCTTGGTATCTGATGATGCCTGTCATGGATTTTAACTAGTTTTTTTAATGGCAGAGATTGTTGTAATTTTGACACCCATTGAAGTAATTTTTCCCTTCTTTTTTGTTGGTAATGACAGGATTTGAGGGAGATTTTTATATGTGTAATGTTCATCATATTCTCTGTTGTTTGAATTCTTTTTGGCTATGAGGTTGGTCTTCAACCTTCAGCGAGTTCCTCTGCATCTACCTGCATGCAGCCTAGTTCTCTAAGCACAGAGGGCTTTCTCATCGAAGAGCCCCTCATAGATGGACAAGAGGACGCCTTTGCAGTATTAGAGAGATTTGTGGTGGAAGCAGAGGAAGAGGGTAGCTCTCTTTTTCACATTAGCAACACACAATATCTAGCTCTAACATTTTTTCTCGTTATCAAACGACCATTGAGGTCACCAATATGAAGTCAGATATTGACAACCATCTCAAGTCGATTCCCATGATTCAATTGGGGATTCAGTTGGGGCTTACTCATAAGGTTCTTCTTGGTCTGTCCACACTCAAGGAAAGTGTTCAACCTTCAGCCAATTCCTCTACATCTACCTCCATGTAGCCCATTTCTCCAAGCACAAAGGAATTTTTCATTGAAGAGCCCCTCATATCCGGAGAAGAGGACACCTTTGCAGTATTAGAGATATTTGTGGTGGAAGCAGAGGAAGAGGGTAGCTCTGTTTTTCGCATTTGGGTGGTTGGCAAGGGTGGAGCAGGCAAAACCCTCCTCCTCAAGACAGTCTTCAACAGTACAAAGGTGAGAAATATCTTCAGAGATGACTTATTGCTTTGGCTCATTATTTCCAATAATCCATCTTTTACAAATCTTAGAAATGAACTATGTATGCAAATAGCCACACTTACAAAGATAGAATTAGACAGAAATGAGGGTGATGAATTTGCAAAGATGTGGTTGAGTCAGAGATTGCAGACTCAGAGTTTTGCTTTATTTTTGGATGACATTTGGAGAGATGCTTCCCAGTTGATGGAGGAATTGTGTTTGCTGCTACTAACCCACCACTCCAACTCCAAACTTGTTGTAAGTTCAAGAAATCATAGATTCCTGTCAGAAATTGGAGTTGCAGAGACATCTGTAATAAGAATGGGGGATTTGTTAGAAGAGGACAACTAGCAGCTATTTGTTATTCATTATTTCTGGTTATGTTCCTATTGTTACATACTATTGCCTAAGGCTTTGCTTATATGGCTATCCCATCCTAAAAGGGATCAGCATGTTTTTAAGGAAATCCTATAATGGTTGATATTGGTTTCATCCCTGGATTTATAGGTGTTGGCATCGACATTGCGATTCGCTGCAGGAAAGAGTTGTCAACTCTCCAAGATGTTGTAAGAGAGATTGAGCCTATCATCACCCACATCCAGCAATATCACCTGCAGATAAACAAAAAGAGGGGTATTTCCACTTCTCACAGTCACAATAATGTTTCAGTGGTTAATGTATGGCTAAAAAGATTGCATGCGCTTCTCTTACAAAAATCTCAAATGGCGCAACAGTGCACAGTATTCAACTTTAACATTTTTTCTCGTTATCAAACGATCATTGAGGTCACCAATATGAAGTCAAATATTAACAACCATCTCAAGTCGATTTCCATGATTCAATTAGGGCTTATTCACGAGGTTCTTCTTGGGCTGTCCACACCACGCTCAGGGAAAGTGTTCAACCTTCAGCCAGTGCCTCTACATCTACCTCCATGCAGCCTATTTCTCCAAGAACAGAGGGATTTTTCACCGAAGATCCCCTCGTAGTTGAACAAGAGGACACCTTTGCAGTATTAGAGAGATTTGTGGTGGAAGCAGAGGAAGATGTTAGCTCTCTTTTTCGCATTAGCAGTGCACAATATCCAGCCCACTCTAGAGCTGCTTTGAATTGGCTGTTTTTTAGTCACTCAAATATAGTGAAGGAAAATTGGCATTTTTTCCCCTAAAATCTGGCAAGTTTCATGAATATTTTGAATTGCAATTATCATTTTGGATTGATAGATTTGAAGATGGTTCCAATGAAAGCAAACCCAAATATTCCAAAATATTGAATGCTTAGCCTTCTTCATACCGTGAAATTATTTGACCATCTAACTTCCTTTATTTTAAGCAGGGTAAAAACTCCTTGGAATCATCTAATGGCGAACTTGACAATTGAGGCCTCTTCAAGATGACAAATATCCTTGGACTCCTAAGCTGAATAAACTCCAATGGCAATAACTATCTTATGTATTAATTAGCAAGACCTGGAATTATGTGCAATATAAATTCTCTTACCTGAATAAGGAGGAGAAAAATAGAATTCCACATAAGAGACTAATTATTTTAATTAACTAAATATTAATAAAAAGTAAATTAAATCACCTTTATCTTACTAGATTATTTACAATGATTTTAAAACATACTTTTAGTGTTACAACTACTAATTTTTTATGAATATATGTGACTTAGAAATAAACAAATTCACATTAAAACTCATTTATTATGATTTTAAAGCATATTTTCAGTGTTAAGGAACCATTAAAATTTTATGAATAAATTTGACTTTAGAAATAAATAAATTCAAATTATGAGTAGAATTTTTTTCAAGATAAGTTATGAGATGCAGAAGATTCGTTGTATAATCCCAACCACGGGTATGAGACAAGAGAGACTAACTATTTTTATTAATTAGATAAAAAAAACAAATTAAAATTATGATTTAGTTCTAATAATCATCTTCATCTTACTGGAGAGAGACTAATTATTTTTATTAATTGAATAATTAAAACAAATTAAAATTATGATTTAGTTCTAATAATCATCTTTATCTTATTTAAATTGTTTACTATGATTTTAAAGCATACTTTCAGTCTTACACAACCATTAATTAATTTTTATGAATAAATGTGACTTTAGAAATAAATAAATTCAAAATGAAACTAAATTACTATGATTTTAAAGTAAATTCAAATTAACTCACATGGACAAGTTATAGTGTTCCTCCTACCTCTCCTCTCCTTTGGCTATAGTGTTCCCATTGAGCAACTTGGTAGCTTCTATAAGTCATGGAACAACGATTATTAATCGCAATATAATAAATCATAATTAAATTAAAAAAAAACATAGGTGAGCAAAAAACCCATATTCCAAGTGATACTGAATAATAACTATGATTTTAAAGTAAATTCAAATTAACTCACATGTACAATTTATAGTTGTTCCTCCTACCTCTCCTCTCCTTTGGCTATAGCTTTCCCATTGAGCAACTTGGTAGCTTCATAGTCATGAACAACAATTTATATGCAATATTAATTCAATAATTAATAAAAAAATAGTGTGAGGCACCCTAAATCAATTTCATTTCTGCTACATCTCTACATTTCATTTAGATTTGCCCATTCCCATGTCATGATTGTTCCTCAAAATTTATGCCTTACGGCGTTTCCTTTGCAACATTTGGTGCAAATGCTAGTTTAAGATCCAACTCACCATACTCATGATTTGTTTCGTTTTCTTTTATTTTATCTAAATTATACAAAAATTAGTTGTTTGTATTTTGGTCAGCTTTTAAAAAATGCTAATAATAATTTCATAACATTCGTGCATAACACTCAATGATAACATTCATGCATAACACTCAATGGTCTTTCCCTAGACTAATAACAAAATAAAACGCTTTTCAGCCCTCCAGGAAAATAATAAATAAAAAATGTAACATTTTCAACCTAATAACTAAATAAAACACCTAAGTTTATTATAAACCAAAATAAGTAGAAATTAAAAATTATGATATCCATTTGCGAAGCTAACTAAGGTAATAATCTTTTATCGAATAATTTAGAAAAATAGAACACCAAAGTTTTATATATACGATGCTATTATATATATATGAATAAAGAAATTGAAAACTATAATATTTTTTTTAATTACAGATTATAATTTATGAGAGATAAAATTTATTATTGATATATTTTTAAGTATATATCAAATTGATTCATATAAAATAATATTCTATATAATATTAAAATATGTTTTTAATATTTTTTATATATGAATCTATATGAAGTTGATATTATATGGTAAAAATTTTACTTACATATATATATATATATATTAATGACTTTACATGAAATTATATTAGGTCATATGGAGAATTAATTAAATATGCATAGCATTTTTTTTATATTATAGTTCACATTGCTTTTTTATTTAGATAATATTTTGTTTTTATTTTAAGAGAGATAGAGACACTTACACATCTCTTTCATACTGGGCTGCATAATGAGCATCTAGGCTCAATAAATCATATATGAACACAACAATTTAGAAATAAATCATAATTGAACAAAGAATTTAGAAATAAATCATAATCATAAATTAATAATTTGTGTAATTTGTATAATTTATTTTGTGTATTTTCAATTTATACATAGAATTAAAAGTGAGGAATTTGTATTATCCAAAAGTTTCATCTATATATTCTATATAATATCAAGTTAATATGTAATAAATTTTTATTTATTAATTGAAAATTTATTATATATCCAATAATTTTTTATTAATAATTACCATTATAAATTGTATAGCAAATATTTAAGTGTTTGGTAATATTACAAAACATGAATTTCATAGAAAATGTGACAATTGATAGTCTCTTTCATGTTTATGTTTGTTGAGACAAAGTCCTAATTCCTTCTTTCCATGTCTTCAATCAACTAGTGTATGATATAATTTCCCTTTAACTCTCTATTAGCTTGAATTCACAGACATTCACTAGTTGGATTGCCTTGATTGTGCATCTTTGCAAAGGCTTACCACCATATTTCTTAAGAAGTTGTAGTGAGCTTCAAGGGCCGCAATTTGTTGTTTATTTTTATATCAGTGTACCTATAATAGAAACAATTTGAGAAATGGATTGATGTTCATTGTCATGTACTTTTGAGGTGATCAAGAATATAAAAGTTTTGTCACATTGGATCAATTCTTTATGAGATCAAATAATTCTTCTAATGTCGTGTAGCTCTTTGAATTCCATTAACACTAATCCAAAAATAGAGAACCAAACCAGAGACTCAAACAAGTCAACAAACCCATACAACGACTCCAATGACTTCCCTAAAGTCGCCAACAAGACACTTAAGAGTGAAAATCAAACTGCAAAGAAAAAAAATCAAGATTGAAGATGGAATTCAATACTTGAAATTGGGGAAACCATATAGTCCATAAAATCTCCACCAAAAGTCCCTACAAATGTCAAAATTTGAGAACAAAGAATATGAAATAAAAAAAGAGATAGCTCCCCAAATCTTAGTGTGATTGCCTAATGTAGTTGAAGCAATATAGACCAAAGAAGATAGGGTGTAATTCAAGGAAAAAAAAATCAAAGCTAAAATCTCCCATGTACTAATATAACTCAGAAAGAATAACCCTATTGAAATCCTCCAATCCTCATTTTCACCAAATCAAGAATGATTGTTACCAACTTGTAAATAGTAGTAATTCTGTCAAAGTAGCTAAGTAGGTGAGATAGCATTCCATAGTCCCTCTAACACCTTACTTGATAGTTCTGCATAGTCCCACCTTGCCTATGATATAATTCATACAAGAGTCCAAATCCCCATTTTTCTATGAGCTCAAATATGTGAGGGGGTATCTCGGGTCTCTTCATGTTTACTGCCTCACATTGGAAATGAGGCAAGTGTGTGATTGACATGTGGATTATTAATGCAATGATACTTACCATGTAATGCATAGAGTTTAATTATGGTATGGCTTGGTAGTTTGTTGAACAATTAATCCTTAATCTCCCCAACTTCTAACATCTTGGCTTCATTTGTAAGAGGGCTTTCCTATTGATTATTTTCCCTTAGGATCTTATCGAAGGAGATCCTTGAAAATTGTTAACCTCTTCATGAGGTTGGCCAATAAAGAAGTAAGTTTGAAATCAACTGAGAAGGATTTCATGGTCATAAATTGTATAGTTATGCTTAAATATCCCACCATTGTAAAACATTGAATTCAAGAATCTAGAACCATGAACATATCTTGTTGTAAAACATATGCTTAAACTTAACTAGTAACTAAGGTTCCTAATTCCTATATAGAAGTTCACTAAATTTTTCCTATAAGATCAATTAAGATCCACTATACTACCCCTCATCATATAAAATTGTCATGTCTCACATTCTTAACTTCTTATGATAATACAAAAGAGTCCTTTAACATGGAATGAAAATGTCATCGACTCTCACACTTTTTTTCTTGCTATATGACAATGTAAAAAAGCAATTGTAATATCTAATTATTTTATTAACGAGATAAATATGTATAATATATTGGTTGGGATGACACCTCAATTAGCCTGGATCCGTCTGTATGGAAACTAGACCATATGCAATAATTAAGGCCTAATCCTAATTTTATCAAAATGAACTTGTTGGGCATGACATAACAGGCGATTACATTACAAAACAAAGGCATCAAAGCCATGAAATTGTATGAGCTGAGAACATAAAAAATAAAGACTAGACATCATAAAAATAAAACGATAATTGTTGGTTGCAAGATACCTAGTGAGCATGTTGAAGCTAGTTGTTTGGAGCAAGACACACAAGCTAGCTTCGAGGTGGCATGTCTATATTATGAAGGATGATTGCTTCTATTGTTTGCATGCACTCATCCATAATTTGGTAGAATAAGCATAGCTCTTCCATGTAGAGGAGAAGCTCGTCGTGTCTTCCACTGCGACCAAAGAGGACATTTCCCAACAATTTCTAAGGTGCTAGTATAGATCAATGGTGTGGATATACTAATTGTGGTGTGCTCACGGAGTACCCAAGTTTGGAGCCCAATTCACCACTTCCTCTAAGACTTCTGAGTTTGAAACTTCACTTCTCTCATCCATAGTTTTGTGTTCAATATGAACAATCCCATGTTGGGGAACCAATGGTATGTGTTCACAATACATATCAGCTGAAGCTTGGGCTTAATTTCGAACCTGGGTGTCACTGTGAGTACCACTATTTCTAACCCCCTCTTGGAACAAGATGTTTGGTATGACATAGAGTCAAAGCAGGAGATGCTACAATTGCTTGTGAGAAGGCAAAGGAGAGCATTTTATTAGTAAAATAAGGTGCAAGGTTGGGCAAGCGAGTTTTATATATTATATAATATATATATTATTTAATTTTGCTTAATATTTAAATTTAATTTAGACAAGTAAATTAGTTAATTTACTTTTTATACTTTATTTAATTAATTTTTTTTATTTAATATTTTTAATATGTAATTAAATTCTTTCATTCTTTCTTCAGTCTCTACTCACAACAAATTACCCTTGTAACGTCACCTTCCATAAATCAGATTTTTTATTATTGTCCATCTGTCTAATCATTTATGAAGGTTTGACTTGACTAACTAACCCTCGTTATTTTTCCGTTTCTCTCTCTACATTAATGCTTTCCATCATTACAACATAGAAGACCAAAATTTTTTCCATCATAAAATTTAAGAAAGCTCACATTTTTCTAAAAAAAAATTAATACACGGATTCAGGTTTCAATTACTTTTTCATATTTAATTTCTATTCCATATCTTTTTAATTAACTTTCCATTTTATATAAGTACGATTTGGATAGGTATGTATGTAGGAGTTGTTTTTTTTGGAGATTTTGGTGATGGAATCCGGTGAAAGAATTGAGGTTAAATCTTGATTTGTATTATTTAAAATGGTTTTTTAACTGTATATTTGGATTCAGCACCCTGAAAAACCGCTGGGATGCTTTGATTGTGCAGAAATTAGCTATCAAACTTGCGCTTTCAATAAATTGTTGCTGGATTTTAACCAGAAAACCCACCAGAAAAACTTCCAAAAAAATCTCTTTAAAAACTATATATAAACATTAGTTGCTATGGTTAGGTAAGTGTCCACTTGAACATGGTTTGCTGTAGCCCACAGTCTCCGTATCAACAACCTCGGACAGCTCGAACACCACCATACAGAAATAATTTAAAATTTTATCAAAATTTACCGCTGGTGTGTTATTTATTTAAGCTGGCAAACAAATAATAATACTATTAGATTTATTTTTTCATCGAATAAAGGTATCTATTGACATAATTCATCTAGACTTCGAAGTCACTACGAAAATTGATCTCATAATCATAATACAAAATCTTCGTAATCACCTAGATTAATTTTTTTTATTAAGTGACTGCACTTTTATTTAATGATAAAAATAAAATTATAATAATATATGTTTTTAAGTATTTTTTTTGGTTTTCTGTTTAGAATAAGTTTTAAAATTGTTTTTACTAGGTTATGAGTTTGTTTTTTTCAGGTATAAGAAAATAGGTTAACGGTCCAAGATCTAGAGGTATATGAGAAATGTGGAAGCTTGCCCTCAAGATCCAGAGATATATGAGAAAAGTGAAAGCTTGCTCCCAAGATCCAAAGACATATGAGAAGAGTGAAAGCTTGCCCCCAAGATCCAGAGACATATGAGAAGAGTGAAAGCTTGCCCCTTTACAAACCAAGAGTAGTAATTACAAGTGGTGTGGTTTTACAATGATGAGTCAATTTGCATTTGCTAATGGTAGCCAATGATGGTTGTCCCCACTATTAATTTGTCAGTGAAGTTAAGGAGTAGGAAGTCAATGGCTGCCTCCCTTTCCTTGATATTCTTATCTCGAAAAATAGTGATGGTTCCCTCTCCCACTGGGTGTTTCGTAAGAAAACTCATACGGAGCAGTATCTTCATGCTAGTTCCCTCCATTTCCCGGCTCAGAAGTTGGGGATTCTCAACACCCTTGCTACTCGTGCCTTAAGGATCTATGATGAAAATAGCTTTGAAGAGGAGAAATTCCATCTCCATAATGTCTTTGTTGAAAACGGTTATAGTAGGCACTTGGGTCAAAAGGCTTTCCTCAAAGCAGCTAAGAACTCAGTAGCTAAAAGAGATAAAAATGAGAGGATTCCAGGTGTCCATCTTCCGTTGTTTAGGGGACTACGGACAGGATTGCGAGGATCCTTAAGAAGCATAATGTCCCCTCGACCTTTAGACCTTTCAATACCATTCGTAAGTCTTTTAGATCTGTGAAGGATCCCATCGACCCCAAGGACATGAAAGGGGTTTATATTATTCCATGTTCATGTGGGACCCCCTATATTGGTGAGACTGGTCGCTCCATTAATCAGAGGATTAGTGAGCACACAACTGACCTTAAGCATAGGAGAGCCAAGTCTTCTGCTTTAGCAGAGCATGTTGAGAAAACCAATCATCATGTTTGCATCAAGGAGGCTAGTGTGATTGCTAGAGTGTCCCAATTCCATCACCAGAAATTTAGGGAGGCGCTTGAGATTGAGAAAAGGCCGAACAATCTCAATGGAGAGGATGGCTGGAGGATCAGTAATTGCTGGTTCCCTTCCCTCTCCTCCTAGTCATGGTCTCCCTACACCCCCCCTCCCTTTGTTGTCTTTTATATATTTTTTTCCCTTGGTTCCCTGTTTCTTGGGGCCTTTGTTCCTTGAAGTTCTTATAGTAGCTCGTATTTATGCTAATAACTTAATGGGAATTAGCTTGCAATTATTCTTTGATTATTTTAACCCTTATATAAACCTTTAATTTTAAATACTAACATTTTCTTTCTAACCCTTAAATTACTCTAATTTTTAACTAACTTTTATAGATAAATTTTGAGTTAAAATTAATTTATTTTTAATTGATTTATCCTAATATATTTTTAGAATTCTCCCTTAATCTTACATATTAATTAAATTATATAACTCACTTTTTTTTATATTACCCTAATGTTTATGACTTTTA
>APFE030790641.1:1199-51587 GCA_000404065.3 Pinus taeda
GGAACTTTTCTCTGCATGAAAGGAACTTTTCTCTGCATGAAAGTGCGTGAACTTTTCTTCTGCATGAAAGGAACTTTTCTCTGCATGAAAGTGTGTGGAGTTTTGGTTCACACCTTTTGTGCGGGAGACCTGCGAACATATCCGCACCTTTTCAACAGTTCTCCTGTGCAACCTGCCGATGACCGCATCTTTTGATCTGAGCACCTGCAGAATCAGAAAATAACTTTGCTGCACTATAATTTATCATCTGAGATGAGTGGGTTGCCATCTAGTACAACATATGTATCATAATTCCAACAATTTCTTCCTTCTATTCTTAGATACATGCCAATACACAGTAGCTCCAAAAATTCCAAAATGAGATATAGTTTGCTTCCTCCCAGAGAAAGCTTCTTCGAGTGTGATCATGTCAAATATTCTATGAAGGATCCTTTTCTAAAAATAAACTATAGTGTTGCTTGCTTCTGCCCAAAGATGTAATGGCAAACCTTGATCATGCAACATGGCTCTTGTTGCTCCCATTATGCTTCTATTTTTCCTTTCAGCCACCCCATTTTGTTGTGTGTTATGAAGTGCTATAAATTCTCTTCGGCAAACCTTGATCATGCAACATGGCTCTTGCTACTCCCATTATGCTTCTATTTTTCCTTTCATCCACCCCATTTTGTTGTGTTATGAAGTGCTATAAATTCTCTTCTAATCCCCTCTTTGGCACAAAATTCCTTGAAGGTGTTAGAAATAAATTATCCTCCATTATCACTTCCCAGGGCTTTCAATTTATGAGCAGTATCCTTTTCAACCAATGCTTTGAATTCAACATATTTGGAAAACACTTCATCATATTTCCTCACGAATAAAATCCATCACTTTCCATAAAATTCATCAATAAAATCTATATAATACCTATTTTTTGTTGTAGAGTTTGTTGAAAAGGGTCCAAATACATCATAGTGGACTCGCTCCAATATTTCTCTCGCTCCGTTATCTTAGCCCTGGAACGTGGATCTGGCATATTTCCCCGATGTGCATCCCTTGCAGACATCATGTTGGTCAAGGTTGCAGCTCGGAAGATCTGTGGTAATCTACTGCATGATTTTAAAGGCTCCATGGTGTAAGTTTCATATACGCCTATGCCAGATTTCTCCAACACCTCGACTCTACACATTTTCTACCTTGATACTCAGTGTAGTGCAAGCTTCCACCTCAATTTTGTAGATATTTTTCACTCTAACTCCAATTTGTTTCACTTTTCTGGTAGCTACATGTCTCAAAAAGGCTTTCCCCTTACTGAAAACAACATCATAGCCTCTATCCTCAATACAACCACAGAGATCAAATTATTCTTCAGCCCAGGTACATACATAACATCTTTCATATGAAGATGGGAGCTTGAATCTCTCTTGAAGGTTACAATTCCAATTCCTTTGGTATTGTACCTCCCATCATCCCCAAGTTCTATGTGCATATGGAGATCCTTCTCCTCTAGGCTACTGAAGAATTATTTGCATCCTGTCATATGGAATGAGGCATCTCAATCTAGGTACCACACACTCCCTATTACAGTGTTTTTCATGCATGCAATTAGGGTGAAATCTAATTCGAGTTATGAGGCAAGTGCTTCACCTCCTTCTCTTTCTGAAGGCTTCATGTTAGATTTCTTGTGCGGACACTTTGTTGCATAGTGCCCATATTCATGGCAGTGAAAACATTTTATCTTGCTTAAGTCCTTCTTCTTGCCATTTTTCTGGCTTTCTTTAGGCCTTCTTTCCCTTAGCTTTCTTACCCTTCCAAATCAAGGAAAAATTATCTTCCTCAGCTTTGGATGTTACTTCATCACTGGTGTACCTTCGAATTTATTCCTGCACCAAATCAGACAAAAGTATCTCCCAATTTGGAAATTTATCCCTTCCATTTACAGAGTCGTGGTAAGTATGCCAAGATTTTGGAAGTCCTGGGAGAGATGATTAGCTCTGAAGACAGTATATTTTCTCCAACTCCTCCAAGATCATCTTGAAATTGATGTAATTTTGAGAGGTAATGTGGAATGGTTTCATTTTTTTGCAATCAAATGTTTCTAAGCTTGTCCCTCAATGCCAATTTCTTGGCATCACTATTATTTTCGAATAGCTTAGTGAGGGTCTTCCACATAAAAAATGGAGTTTCTTTGCCATGTAAATTCGAGATTATATGGTTTCTCACATCCTCTGGGATGAACCTCCTAGCTTTTGCAGTATCCTTCTTCCACTGGGCTAACTATTGTGCATCTGATATTCTTGGTTTTTGGATGTCAGTTTTGGTTTACTACAACACTCCATTATCATCAAGTACAAATTCCATATTGTCCTTCCAAGCTATGAAATTTTAGGTTTCCCCCATGGCATACTACAATCTCAATTCATTGTAAGACATTTTCCTGCACAGAAGAAAACCTACTTCACTGAATCTGCAAATCCAAATTTCTGAAGCGGAATATCTATTGACTGGTTTATATTGTGATTTCGAGCTTTGATACCATGTTGAAATTAATAGAAATTTTCTACTATAGATAAATTCAAACTGAAAACAAGAGATTACAAATTTCCTCTACAATATTGCAGAATAGAAATCATAATTTAGAAACACATGCAACCATCAAAATCACAAGAACACAATTATTTACAGTGGAACCCAACTAGGACAAACCCCTTCATTGATTTTCATTAATTAGATGAGAATGAGAAACTATGACAGTGTCTTGCTTCAACTCTGAAGCACGCCCTACACTGTAAACATGATCTCCTACTGATTGTCTTTTTTTGGCCAACACTTAGCCAATCCAAGGCTCCAACTTCCTCTTATTTCCTTGTGCAATTCAGGAGAAATTAAGCTCCTAAATAATAGGGGAATTCTCTATTTCCTTACGCAATTACTAAGGAATAGATCACCTGCTTAATTACCAAACATGTACACTCAACTAGTATACAATTTATAATTATAATATTCCTTTTCCTCCACTCCATCTAGGCAATTCGAATTCCATGAATGTCAGGGCTATTTTTAGCTGACTGACTAGTTTAATTGAGATATTAGTGAGTTAACAATAGTTCTACTACTCAATTGACTAAACTATTGAATTGAGCTCAGTTAACTGAATTCAACTGAAAATAATTGAACTATATTGCTAAATTTTATCAATCAACCCATGCACAACTCTACTTCTATCCTATAACTCAAATTAACAGACTTAACTAGTAGATAAGGCAATGTCACTCTAGCTAACTACAATCCAAGTAATCCTGCTAAGGTGGAAAATAGAATTACTCAATTTTACTAAGCAACAAGTCAAATTAAGCCTTTCTTGCTACAATTTCTAACAAGAGTTTAGTGAGCCCATACCTAGAAGTCTAGGATCAAGACCTAGTAAAAAATTAACATGGGTTTTTTACTGCAACAGGGATCACGAAGATAGACCAAATGTATTTGTGCTAGGTCCATCTATAAAAAGCTTTTATGGTTTTTTTTACAAATATTTTAGAAGATATAAAAATAAAAATTATAAGACAAGATTCTATTCCCTGCATAAACAACTAATGTTTACATTAGCTAATATATATTAAAATTATTATTATTATCAAACTGAATCATGTGAAATCTCTACATAGATTTCCAATACATGTCCTTTTACCGTAATCCTCTTAGGGTGTTTTTGTTATCACCTCTTCTTTAATGGAATTTCTAAGAAACTCCCTCCTCTAATTCATTTAGATGAATCATGATTTCTATTAAAGTTTAAAACATTAACTCATTGGTTTCACAACGAAAAAGTACTATAATTGATTTTTTTTTTTGGTTTTGGGGTTTTATGTTTAGCTTTTTCTCTTAAGCTCTTCTCAGAATATTTTAAGGTAATTGACATAACCCAAAAAAAAATAATTAAAGTCTAAAATATAAGCAGTTCAAGAATAAGAATTTACTATCCATATATATAAAGGTTCATTTTCCCTTGAGCATGCTTTGGCTGACCAAGTCCCTTTTGTGATGCATTTATATGTCATGTTGAGAGTACAATCTTCTTATAATGTTTTTTTGGAAAATATTATTATCTAGACAATAAGAGGGAGGTGTATAATTTCTATTGTACTCAACTTCAAGTTGACACATGTTTCTTTTGAAATAAAAATAAAATATTCTTTAAAAAAATATTGGCTATAAGAAAAATGAAAAATTAATATACATATTTGGTTAGTTTTAGTTAGAAGTGCTATAAGAAATCTCACTTTAACTTTGCTCTCTTTGTTCGTTGTTGAACATTTTACAACCTATTATGAGGGATATGTGTAATTCCTTTAGTGGAGTTGACACATATCTCTTTCAACCCGCTGATATTACAACTCGATATGACATGTAAAAATATTTCACTCTCAGCCTTAAGCCATAATTAAAATATTTCAATATTCATTTTATGTAACATAATTTTTATTACCCGGCTCAAGCGAGTATGGTAGAGATGTTGTAATGTAATCTCTTGTTTAATATTTTGACATGGTCAAATTAAAAAATAAAATAAAAGTAATTAATTAATTAATAATTGTAATTATTAATAAAATATTTTGACGTAAGTTACATATATAATTTTACAAGCCTAGATAAAGCTTAACTCCAAACCTACCAAGTGACGAGAGAGATCAAACCTCTTGAGATGCAAACTTTTTTTACAATGAAAAAATATTTGATCCCTAGGGACGCTCAGTAGATTTGGAGTTAAGATGGATCTAGACTGATTGATATTTAGTTATGCTCTCATCATTTTAAACAAAATATTTATAACTTCGCTATGGTTAAATCTTTTTGTGTTTAATAATATAAAATATGGAGCAAAAAATAAATGAAATATAATTTTTATAATAATAAAACTTAAATTTAGATGAATTTAATAAACTATAATGTATGTAATAAATTTTAAAAGGAAAATGTGTCAACTTTTTGTTTATTATTATATATAAAAATAAAAAAAAAAAAATTTAAGGTTATAAAGTATTGTTATAATTAATATAAAAATAAAAATAAATCTAGATTTAATAATGTCATTATAATTATTACAAATAAAATTTTTTTTTTTTAATTATTTACTCACATGATACCCCACTAGATTAGCTAATTGGCTATCAATATATTATGAAGTTTTATGTAAATTGTGAGATTCAGAGTTTCAATATCTTGTGGTTTATATATTAATTATTAATTATAATAAAATAAAATCTAAATAACAAAGTTTTATAATTAATCAAAATAATATTAAACTTTTTAAAAAATAACATTCTTTTCTGTATGTTAGAACCATTTAAAATCACATAAAACTCTCTTAGTGAAGTGGTCAAATTTTCATCTACATCCATTTATGCTTTATGATCAATTTCTATTAATATATGTATTTTATTAATTCATCTTATTATATAAAATAATGAAGATTTAAATATTTTTTTATATGGTAGAGTTTATTATATTTTTACACTGAAAGTGTTTTACAAGGGAGAGTTTCCCCACCGACCTTCATCGACAATCCAAAACCTATAGAAAAAGGGCATGTGTTCAGTCATTTTCTTGGGATTAAAGCATCGTAACAACATCATTAAAGGTTTGTTGGTAAATGTGATTTGTAATTGAACAAAAGTTTAGAGCATAGTAGTTTTGACCTCTGCATATTAGATTCGAGCTATACATGTGACTCTAACTTGATCTTAGATTCCATTACAAAACTCAAGTTTATCCCATATCTAAAGTCCACATGTTATAAATAGTTTGTATTCTAGGGTATAGGCTACCTCTTAGTCTCTCTCCTTTGGTTGAGTATGCCCACACTTGAACAAGGAAAGTTATCAACCTCACCACCAATAGCTCTAACTTGGCCAACACATAACTTTCCCAGAACGCTCGAAGAAGGGATATGGGAAGCAATCTCACACACCAGATTTGAATATTTGGCTTATCATTTGAATCCAAACTCATTCATATTATCCACTCAGGCATGATTCGCTTACACTCTTACAATGTATCCATAACTCGGTATGAAGCCCTCCAAATTCCATCAGAACCCCAAACCTTGGGGAAGATCTAATAGTCATATTTGCTTTGAACTACCCCTAAGACTTTGATATCTTCAAATCCAATAGATGTGGCCATGGAAATATTAACACCATTTTCATGTGCATTGCTGATGAAATCAAAGTGATCCCAAACCTCCCCTTCAGTTCCAGGATATTGGGCTAGAACCCCGAAGTAGTTTCGATTAGACTAGTGGAATCTCGCAGGAGGACCCATTGTGCAGCCTAGGGAACAAGTCATGAGGCTCTAGTACCTCGATGAAGATCGGTCTCACACCCTAGTGTAAATATTCCAAAGGTAATAAATGTTCCACTTCATGAAGTCCGTTTGTGGGTGCCTTGCGCTGCCCTTTTGTAGGCATTGACGTGTCCATTTATGAATCCTTTTTCTTGTCTCAGATCGACCTGGAATTTACATGGAAAATAGTATGGCCTACCATATTTGACATAGAGTGAGGTCTTCATGTGTACATGTGGAGGTTGTAGTTCCCTTAATTTGTTATTTCTTACTAGTGGTTTCATCAACAAATTTCGAAGGGGGGTTTTGAAATATGTCCAAGGGATGCATTTTGAAATATCCTCGTCATAGCCTCATTGAAGCATGTGGCTACCCTGGATTATTTCAATTTGGTAAAAATATTTATGTTTTGAATTAATAAAAACTACTTTTGTTGTTACTTTAATAGTGTCATGAGAATGTTTATCTTAGTTACCTAGAAAATTGTTGAACCATAGATTAAAAATTGTTTATTTCAATTTGAATTTGTTAGAATTTATGTTATGTAATTTGATAAAAATATTTATGCCAATAGGCATTTCTCTACAAGGTTGGGATGGGTAGGAATTTTTCACACTAACCAATCATAAAGCCTCACTTCAATCTTCCTCCCTCGAATTCAAATCTAAAATGTGGAACAATTGAACCCTGGCATGTGATTGATCAATTCCAAACCCTGCGCAATCTCCTCCTACTTTCCGTCCTCATCTCTGTCCAAATCCTAAACACCTCGTATTCAGTATTCAACTTACGTGTTGCATTTGGCCCATGGATGAGGTAAATGTGACACTCTATTGGGGGGCATAGTTGAGGAGCAATTTGTGGTTGAGTAGTGATGCGAGATGGAGCCGCAACAATTCAAACCCCCCCCCACCCCCCTTCTGTCATCATTTCCATGATAATGGGAGGGAGCACAAATAAAATAGTGGTTGAGAGTAACATGGAAATGTTGAGCGAAGTGTTGGATGTGTAAGAAGAGTGAATATCGAAGAGAAAATATTTTTTCATAGATTTCTTCAATCTAGTGGATCTCCACCATTTTCCTTTTCTTCATTTTTTGGTGCATTTGGTTGGGAATGCCCACCTCGTTACCTCCAGAAAATGTATGAATTCCTAGTACCAACGCATCTCTTCTTGCCCCACTTGGAGGAAATTTTCCTACAACATGTAATTTCCCTTCAAATCCGTACACTGGTCTAAAAAAAATACCTTCATGTGACATTTTCTTAAAAAAAACTCACTTTCGTTACCCGTTTCTGATTTCTACTCTACCTGAAGAAAAAAAATTGTCTGGGACTTTTTCTGAAGCAGTAACTAGTTGGATGATGCCTCGTGCATCTTTCTTGTTGATTACAATATAATATCATATTAATGTTGTAATTACACACATATGCATTTTTATGTAGGGTTGGGTTGTGCAGGCATTGTTCACCCGAACCAATCGCACCCGAACCAATCGCATAGCCTCATTTTTTTTTGCCTCCCTAAAATTTAAATCTGACACATGGAACAATTGAACTCCAACATGTGGCTGATCAATTCCAAATCCCATGCAATCTCCTCCCGATATTTTTCCTCATCTACATCCAAATCCCGCACAGCTCACATTGTATTTCATTATCGATATATTCCTCTTGATTATTTCCTTCCACATTCCCCCCACTCTCCCTATCAGCATTCCTTTTCACATCTCGGTGCAATTGCTATTTTATCAAGTATTTAATATAATATGATACTTATTATGTGTAATATTTATTTTTTAAAAAGAAATATCATATCATTATGATGCTTATGATATGCAATATTTTATTTTTAAAAAGGAAATGCGGTATTTAATTTCAAATTTAGTAATAATTAGTTATTATGTAATGATATTTGGAAAGTGTGTGTCGTTATTATCATATTGATTTATTTGGTGCTCTTTTATTAAATCAAAAAACGTTATGTTTACTTTTATCCTTCAAATATTTTATGAGTGATAGTTTCTCTCGGATAATATGCTCTTTATTGGGTTAAATATTGTGCCAGCTAGTGAATCCCCATCATAAGGAGAATTATCATTATTAATAAGAGATTTAAAGAAATGAATCCTAAGTGTCATTAAGGAGGTGGGGTATTAAAATTTTCATGTTAAATCATGACTCTTAAGCCACTTATGAGTTTATAAAAATGTTTTTCTCATCGAGAGCTTTCCAATGACTTCTTGCTCAATTGTAAGCTCCAAGCACAAAGTTATATCCCTTGAAAGTTTCCTACAGGTATTTCACTCTCCCACCACATAATCATCCACATGTATGACGTAAAAACTTGCCTACATGGAATTCGTATGGTTTCACGTCATAGCCTATCTAGTTACCCTTTGTCTCCATGTTTACTAAGGTGTCTTGTCCTCATTTGGCTCATTGTACCTTAAGAAGGTCCTTCAAGGCATCATATCACACCTCCATCCAACTTCTCACTGCATTCAAAGTGTTAAACCATGTGATATGTTGCATGATGAACATTTTTCATCATGTAACATTTTTTCATATTCATACACCATTTCACATTCTCCAAAACTTTTCCATCATGCCTCAAACATTTTTATTGTGTGACATGTCATGTCCTTCAAACCTTTCTCCTTGTGACAAACTACTCCCCCATCCTATTTATCACACCAATTGAAAGTTTGTTTCTTGCGACACATACTTCCCTTATTCTATTTATTATATTTCTTTTATTCTTTCCTCTCTTCATCACAACCACGAAAACATTAAGTTTGCAATGTATTGAGCCCAAAATATATTGTGGTGGGGCACATTGCATCCATGAACTTTTCTCAGTGTCAGATTAGTTTTGTAATCCCCCAAAATTTTATATTTATGACCTCGCTTCACATCATTACATATTTCATCATTTGCAATATGTGTATCACATCGTTACATAGTTTATTGTTTGCAATATGTCACAACCCACACTTCACATTGTTACAAAGCTTATCGTTTACAATGTGTATATCACATTGCAAAAAATTTAAAAGTTGTGACACATGCTTCCCATCAAAAATATTTTTTAAGTTATGACATTCTAACCCAAGTGTCAAGTTATTGTTTTCTGTAATTTCAAAATTTGTGGGTCTATTGCACCACAAATATTTGTGGTGTGATATTATGCACCACACAAAGTTTACCCTTTGACAACATGCACAAAATTTGTCACCTCCACCTTTATCACATGAAAATATTTTTTGTGTGATACAACCTATCTTTGTCACCTCTTGGCTTCTTATAAGTATATCAAGGCCCAATCCCTTCAATATTAACTCTCATTAAACCTATAAACAACACATTAAGTGTTGGGTGTGGAGCCTGATTACCTTCTTTATTTAGAGGTATCGCCACATTGGACCCCAGTTCGTAATGTGGCGGCAATGTCGCCCTTAAAATGTATGTTGAAAAGGGGGTCTAGGGGGGCGGCTACGATCTTTGGGAGTCCCCCCTAGTGGGGGATTGGGGGCAGCGCTCCCAAAGCTAAAAATATATGTAAAATTGCCTTGTAAAATGTTGTAATTTCATAGTCAATCTGGGCCATTCATTAGGTAGAGATATGATGGTAGAAGTTATGTTTAATTTAGGGTTTTTTTGCCCTAGAAGGCACCCCTCACTATATATGAGGGAATTGTATTGTTTCTATGTAGATCTGTATTCTGAGTGAGGAAGAGAGAGGAAATTGAGAACGAAGAGGGAATTACAACAGATCTGGTGTAGGTTGTATCTCTTCATTTTGTTGGATAATATAAAAGGAATGACTAGTTGTTTCTCCGTGGACGTAACCCAAATTGGGTGAACCACGTATATCTGTGTCTCTCTTGTTTTATGAGTTTTATGTGTTTATATTTCTGCAATATATTTTATGTGTTCCATTGCTCTATAATATATCATTTTCTAACATTAAGCCCATGAGGGAAGTTAACAAATTTGACCAACTTAACGAGAACTTGGTTGAGTTCTTGTTTTCTTAGAGGTTACATTTACTACTAATTTCTATGCTCATTTTTAAAAGTGGTGATGCAACATCACTCTTTTTTCATTTTAGGGTTAAAATTCAAAAATTTTCAACCATAGCATTACAACCCAAATATCGTGATTACAAAAGACATAAAAAAAAATTCTCTTGGTAGAACCACTCTCTAATTTAGGTATTGTTTTTTAAGATTTTTCATAGTCATGATATTTGGACTGTAACGTCATGATTAAAAAACATTTAAATTTTAAGGTTTTTTGTAATTGTGATATTTCATTTTGTTGAAAAATGTGTAACTAGGTTCGATATTGTGAAATGTACTTTTGTTTCTTGTATATTGTAAAATTAAAGGAAAATTATTATCCTTATTTTTGGAGCATGGGTTTTAGGCTCAAGGTCTTTTATTTTAGAGGTCAAGCACCCATTGAGTGCTTCTAGAATTTTTCTTAGGTCAAGAAATCAAAAGAGTCATTGTCATAAGTTAAAGACCCCATCGGGCACATTATAACTTAAAAAGAAAAATATTTTTGTCATTAAAAGTGTCACACTACCTTTCAACACCAAGTCATTCTGGCAGCTAGGAATTCAACCTAATTTGAGGAGCCACGTCCACCTTAAGAAGCTTATATAAAGGAGGGAACCCGACATCCTAGGAATGAATTCATCACTCACTCATTCAAGCGAAGGAGGAAGAGAAAGGAGGCAACGAAGAAGGAAGAAGACGAAGAAGACGTTTTTATGGGATATTTCTCTCTCACGCGTGCGAAGGAAGGCTAGGGTTTTTCTTCTACAGGTTCGAAATTGAAGAAGGAAGAGAAAGAAGGTCAAAGAAGGTCACATTAGGCCATCCTCAAGCACTAGAAGAAGGATAAATCCAAGTGAAGGTTTGAAGAATTCTTGGGAGGCCAAAATAATCTCACACATGTGGCAGTAGCTACTGCTAGGAGAGCCAAAAATTTCAGACCTACAATACAGGCCGAAATTCTGAAGCTCGAGGTTGAAGTTGTGTTGCTCGAAGAGATTTGATTGGGTTTGACTTAGAAAAAGGAAGAACATCATCTAGAAGGGTTGAACTTGATTACGGTATCAGTCCTTGTCTAGAGGCCTTGGAATTCGTCAATTGAAGAATGTATAAGAGGAGAAGAGATTTGAGAGTTTTCCTCTCACGTGGAGAGGTTTTGGCCCTGGCTTGCAAACTACATTTTGTGTTCTTGTTCTTCTTGTTTTGGTAGTTGTTTGATGATATACAAACATAAAAATATGTAAAGAAGCTAACAAGTAAGATAATAGTAAAAAGAGATCACAAGCAATTATCAAGAAGAGAGAAATCACTCTAATCATTTTCCTATAGATTTCTCAACACATTTTAATTCCATGGCTGAAAAATGTTGGAATTTTATGGTTTTTAGTAGTCATGATATTTGGAATTTAATGTCATGGTTGAAAATTATTGAAATTTTAATGTTTTCCATTATCATGACTTTAGTCTTTAATGTCATGGACGAAAATAGTTGGAATTTGAACCCCTAAAAAAGTGTGCTGCAAAAATAGGGGGATTTTGGGCTAGAGTTTTAATTTTGAGGTCAAACTTCTCGTTAAGTTGGTAACTTTGTTAGCCTTGTATTCAAAATAAGTGGCTATAATTCCCAAGAATTTTAGTCATAAATCCCAAAATTTACAGGAATAGATGTACATACTCGTATATACATATATCTATGTTTCAGTATCTATGTTTTGTGAAGAATGGAATGATTGACAAGGGTCTAAAGGCCCTAGAATCACTTCCCTTTTAATCACATATTTTACAACCAAACTAGAAGGGAAATTTAGAGTATCCAAACTGAACTAGGTTGTGATTGTGATTACTTGTAATTGGTCAGTAACCCATTGTAGTTTATTTCCCCAATCACTCATGATATTTACATATAGATTCAAAAATAGGAGTTATAATTCCTCGTGAGGTCTACATAGGTTGTATCCCTTCCCAATATAGTGTTCTCTCTCTCTCTCTCTCTCTCTCTCTCTCTCTCTCTCTCTCTCTCAAAATGATCTAGATGGAAAAATACCCAATTGGCTCAGCATGTCACCCTAATCAATCATGTATGATAATCAACATAGTTGCAAAAGGGTTTCTATGGTAGGGTGTAACATTTTCTATCACAACCAGGTTCAAATTCCACATAATCAACATCCTATTTTTAGTCATGAAATAATTCCCATCATTAGAAGAATCCCAAATTATTCATCATACATGAGTAAGATTCCTGAAGCAAAAATTGTAGCTTATAAAAGTTTATTGGGGAAAGTAAGTTACCCCTACCATCTAAACATACAACCCTTCTTCAAGACATAATCTCATTCCTCAATATTTCATTTCTTAATTAGAGACTGTGAAGGGACAATGATGCAACCAACGCACCAGATCAATTTGATAATAGAGTTGTAGTTTTTGTGCTACAACTCAAAGCTAGCATGACCCCCATGTTTACATTTGACATGGTTTATTCTACTTAAGTGTATTAACCTAACCTCTAAGAGAGATTTCTATCATCTAAGAGATTCATTCTGAATCCATTACCCAATATTAGTCACATGGTTTCATAAATCAGAAAGAAAAGGAAAGGCATCACTACCATTCAAAATGGAAATGCTATGAACTTATAGTCATGGATTCAAATATAAAATAATCCATCAAATGTAGTTTTCAAATTTGAGAGACATAATTATCCTTTCATGCCACACTATATATTACGCACAACAATATTAACCAGGACATGTTAAAACTCTATATGTAAGTAAATTATACAAAAACATGTACGCATCTCCTTTCCTTACATTTTACCACAACCATCTACATATCAAAACTGAAAACAAATATAAATCATAAAATAAATGAATAGGGTTGAATGTAAGTTTGTAAACATAATAAGAACACTTATCTAAGGTTCAAGCTTCCTAATGAACTGACCTAGGGTGTTCACTTTTCCACCCAATTGTAGGTTCAATTTAATTGGTCCTTTAGACAACTATCCAACCTTTGGTTTCCATGTTTCCTAGAGGTCCTTTTTCTAGCAAGCACAAAGCTTGAGTGATCCCTTTAACTGATACATAGTTCCCCCCAGCTAATCTTGTTCCTTGTTTTTTTCACATGCACCAAATAAAGTTCCAAATAGTATCCCACTTTTAGTGAATTCGAGTATTTCTCATTAAATTTAAAAATGAATCTAACCATACGCTTGTCCTCTTTCTTGCTTAGTCTACATGACATCATATTGTTTTTCAACTTATGTGCATCCTTTATTCATACCCGCAACCATCCTTTATCACTCAGACTCATGCACATGAACAAGTTCTCTCATCTTGACTCCCCTATAACCCCCTCACATGGGTCTCTCTTCCCTCAAATGTAAAAATCCTCCATCCATGTGTTCACCATTCAATTTTGTGGGAACAATTCTGAGGACATGCTTTTTATGGAAAGAAGATTCTATAGGAGGGATTTTACAGATTCATTCCTCCTCAAGGTACCCATCCCATTCTCTTATAACTATGAAAGGTGGCCCTTATCCCTACTACATTTGATGATTGGTTGTCAAGCCAACAAAGGGAGTGGAGGGTAATACTCACAATTTTATTTTGTAAACCAAATGATTTGACAAAGGTGGCTAGGGATCCTTAGACGCAAATAACCTCTTCTCCATTTATCACTATTATCGTCTCTATAGGTGCTCATGCCTTAATTATCGATTGGTATTTTTATTATTCATCAAAGCATATAATCTTTACAATATAATCATGTCAAGCTTACCACCTCATCATAAATAATTATCCATTTCTGAATTAAAAACAACTATTAGTGTAATTAATTACAATTATTTATGGGGGGTGAAGGCTAAGGATGTTAAAATTTATATTAATAATAATAAATAACATCAAAGAGAAATAAAAGGATTAGGGGCACCTAAAAACCTAAGGTTGGAATACACCCATAATTCCTAAAGTATGAAGGAATACATTTCCATGAAAATGTACTTGTAGTAGTCTAGCACTAATGTATTAATTGATATTAGAACAAGTGATTGGAAACTTAATGATCCACCTTAATTGGTTGTCTACTTTGAGCTTCATACAAGAGGTTTTGAGGTTAATCACTTCAAATAACTTTTCCTTATAAAACCCAAAGTGTAATGTTCCCTCTATAACCTTAGAATTTAATTTCAACCTCCTAAAGGTGAATTGGTGTTGTTTTGCTTTCATGGATTCATTATTTATTCCTACCTTGATATTTATTGCACGAAATTTTCCTCTAGTATCATTTCTTTCTTTAATTTCTTGTCTTAATATAAAACATTTATAATATCACATGGCGTCAAATGCGACTAATAAAGGTGCTAACCACTCCAACACTCTTACATGTGGAAGAAGTATATTATGAGTACATGGATATATATAGGAGCTTAAAAATAATTACATATTTGTTTGATTTGGTTTAGATTAGCTCATTTAGTGAAATTACAAACATTTACAATGGATAAAAAAATGGTTAGGCTTTTGGTGGAGGTGGATATCAAGTATGGGTTAGTGACTAAGCTCAAAATCATGTGAGGAGATGTGGAGTTGGTTGAACAATAAGATTATTTGAGGGTTCCTTTTAAGTGTTCAAAGTGTCAGAGGGTTGGAAAATTGTGGAAGGATTGCTTTGCAGTGAATTCATCATGGTAGCCGTGGTGAAAAATATGGTTCAAAGAAACAAATGATTTAGGAAGAGAAGGCCACTTCACCTTTCAAGGATATTGTAGTTCCAAAGTTATTTGAGGAAAATATTATTGGACCTAAGGTTTTGGGCAAGTATCAACCTTATATACCATGCATGGATGATTAATTAAAGAGTGATTCCTCTAAGGAGGCTCTTCTAACACGCACTAGTGAAGATATGAAAAATCATATTATTTCTACTCTTTATTTGTTTGATGAGTCTATAAATTTTCCTACTCCCATTTCAAACCATGAAGGGGTTTTGGGGTATTCATATGCTCTTACCAGTGCATCAGTGTCTAGTGGGCCTTTAAAAGGTCATAAGAGTAGGGGTATTCTGATCAAGGGAATCCTTCAAAAGGGTAGAGATTTAAACCAATGTTTCTTATTCTTATTGAATCCCTTTGAGAAAGGATATGTTGGAGACTAAAGGTCGGAAAATCAAAAGAGACCTAGAATCAATGGAGTCCAAACTAGGTCTAGTTTGTAAGAATTTTACATTTATAAGGTTGAATTCAAGGCTTCAAAGGAGGTGAAGGAAGGTAAATAAATTAACATTAACGGGGTTGTTAGAGAAAACAAACGTGTAAGGTAGTTTCCCCATGATTATTCTCTCCTTTAATTTTCAAGGGAGAAGGGGTTCCTCAAAATATTAGTACTTAGACATATGTTTATGGTGCTCAAACCTAATGTACTTTTCCTTCAATAACCAATGTGTTGCAGGTCAAGTGATGTAGAATTTTTATTCTCATTTTCAAAGTATGTAATTTGTATTTGATTGATGCAAGGGACTTATATAATGGAATTGTAACATGATAGAATGATAAATTTTTGAGGCTATTAATTGTGTTTCCTTCCTAAAAGTATTCTATTTGAGGGAGTTCTAAAGGATTATGCAAAAAAAAATAGGATTGTGAACTTATATTCTCCTTAAAATAAGATAAACTTGTTCTAAAACTTTAAATTCTAGATAATATTGTGGAGAGAATGCAAGACCAAACTCACTTGTTGATAATTTCTCAAGGTTTTTTAAATATATTAAAATTATTAATGTGAAAACCCATAAATTTATTCCCATCTAACAAAACTCCAAGAGAAGAGATGGGATCTCAAACAAATTATATCATTTCCTAATGGTATGAAAAGGTTTAGAAGAACCTAGTTGATATAAATTTTGGGAAGATTTAGTAGGATGCTCAAATGACATGCATATTTTTCTACGGATTGAATAAATGGATAAAAAGAACCATCTAATTTTAAATTAAACCATGAATGGGTTCAAGAAGAATACTTTATTAATTTCATTGAGAAAAATTGGAAAAAGTTTCAAGGAAATAGTGGTTCCTCTACAATGTTTCAATTCTCTAATAATTTGATAAGGATAAAAATAATCGCAATCGAATGGGATAAGGATAGAAAAAAAGATAATTATAAGGATTTGAGGATGTGGATATTTCCTTATTTTTAATCATAAATCTTGTTTTCTCTGAAGAGGAGTTCAAGCAATTGAATGGTTTGGATACTAAAAAGAGGGTGTTGACAGTGTTGGACCTGCCAACATTCAGGGGATCTCCCTGATATGAAATCCCAACTAGAAATCACATTGTTTGGAGTAGGAGTCCCAACAGTGGGTGGTAATGTTATGCCTTGATTGCGAAAATGTGCAGAGTGAAGTATGGTAGCTTTGGGTGAGAGCAAGTGTGTGACCCTTCGAAAATCCAAGTGTGATGCATGAAGGTTCCAACACACAAAGGGAAAAGGAAGTGCACCCCTTGGAAGCATGTAATAGTATGCAGCTTGAAAGAAACACATGAGAATAATGACATCACAAGCTAAGATGCGGAATAGTCCACAAGTTAAAGTGATGAATCAACACAACAACACGCATTCAACATGATTCACACAAATGCAAACTAAATAGTCCATAAGCATAAGTGTAAGTTAAATAAAATACATTAAAAATACAACAACAATAGTCCTACTCTATTCAAAACATATGCATGAAAGCATGTTGGCTCTGATTTTATTATTATAAGTGAAAGTTCCATCCATTCATACACCATTGATGAACCACTAACCCCAATAGTGGAACATTAAATTTAAGAACACTTGCTCCTCCAAAGAAGTATGCTCGCTCTACGCTACAGAGAAGCCAAGGCTCTTCAAAATACTCCTAAGATCCCTCTAAGCCTAATCCTAGCCAAAATCTTGGCTCCCAAAATCCCTTTACATGAGTTGTGAGGTTTTATTTATAACATGAGAGGGTGAATCTTTAACTCCCCTTTGTGACCCTTTGGACTACCCTCTGACTCTTCAACTTCTTTACAAAATGACTCATTACATTACATGACGACTCTTCATATTCCAATATTGACACTTGTAATTTCACTTACAACATAATTACAAATAATAATACATTTTACACTTGTACCCATATAAGACAAAATAGGGTAGAGACAACTTGACAGCCTAAAAATACACAACACTATGATGCTTGAGTTTGGGAAAAATCTATCTCAGGAAATTCCACTTGATGCTTCTTGATGACATATTGGTGTCAATCTCGGTACTTTGTGATGACATCCCCAAACTGTGTGATGGTGTCTGGCTGGAAGTGGACTCTAGCCTCCATGGAATTCAGGTACAATGACTGGAGCCAATTTTAACATCCCTCCCGAGAAAGAACAACATTGTTCTAATCTAGACAGGACCACTGACGTAATTTTGCATGTTCTGTCTGCTCATCTCCAAATCCTCCTTGGTGGAAATCTATCACAAATTCTTCAAGTACTCCTCAATCTCCTTCCTGACCTGGTTTCTAATTTTGGCTTTGATGAGCGATACAACTAATGGGATCCTATGTGATTTCACCATGAAATCCAAACTGTTGTATAATTGTACATATAAGGTCTGAATATTTCCTGTGAACGAGGCGAGCTGCTTGTAGTTTTGAATCAACATTCGAACTCTTGATTTCTCCAACTCTATTTGCAACTTAATCTTCTTTACCAAAGTAAGTGGTGCCCCTTTGTATCTCATTGTCCATTCCTGCACGATGACAATGGAAGCTTGTACATTCCTTTTGACAAAGTCTTTGCTCTTCTATTGCAAACCATGCAAGTGAAAAACTACCTTATGTATGGTTATGAGTTTCTAATAAAGGTCTTGCATGGTCTCTCCAAGTGTCGATACTTCACCAAGTTCATTGCTCTCATTTCATCCACATAGATCTGTGCAGATACTTTATTATGCGCTGCTACACAGAGTTTTCTATCTCTTACCGGCTCGCCTGTAAGTCCTATGCCAATTTCTTATTCTTAGTCATCAAATGCTGAGTGTTTGTTCTTGTTGCACCTGCAACGACCAAGTTGGCTTCGGCAATGGAATTTGGATTCTTGTTGGTGTCTGCCAATATCACCCTTTCTCTAATGACGGTAGGTGATGGATGATCATCTGGAAAATGATTTTTTAAAGTTTGTACAATTCTCCCTTGAAGTTCATTATATGATAGATTGTACACATCCATCACAAGATCATAATCAAGGGGAAGTATGTCCCCTTCCTTGCTTGGGCCTAACTCTGCAGCTGGAGGTGGTGGAGACTAAATGATGACCTATAGTGCACTAAGAATCAGATCAATATCTTCATCATGTGGCTCTGTTTCCAACTCCATGTCTACAACTTCAATCAAATCTTCGATCAACTGAGCAAGCTCCTTGTTATGCATATGTTCTCTCTCTCCCCCTCAGCTACTGGTTGGTTTTGTTCCCGCTCTTCAACCTGTATTGGTGTTGTTTCTTCTGTCATTGTGCATTTTCTTTCTTCTTAATCCTACTTCCGCTTCTCTTCTTATTCCCTACTCCTAAACTCATGTTCTTCCTTCAATTTATGATCTGCCTCCTATAGCTTCAGTTCTACTTCCTGCAACCTATGATTTTCTGTCTTCCTCTGCTTTGCTCTTTATATCCTTTATTTCCTCTTTACTTTTGTTATTGAAGCTAATTTCATGAGAATAGGAAGAGATTTCATTTTTCAGCTTTGCTCTCCCTATGGATTATCAGTAAGCTTCCTCTTTCCCTTATCCTGAATGGGATTGTTTCCTTCTGTCATTGTTTCTTTCGGAATTGTTGCCATCTGTGCAACATCCTGTGAAGTCCCTACTAAACTGATCAGCTCACATAGTCTGGAGGAATTGTATAAATTCTTCCATGGATCCTCCTCTGGCCAATAGAATGCCACGTCGATCCACAGAAAGTAAACTCTCACACAATGGTATTTACAAATACCATGGGGATCATATGGATTAAAGTCCCAAGTATTGAATGAAAACCTAACTATTTTCTTTCCCTCGGCATCTATGACTTTCAATTTCTTTATCTCGTATAATCCAATTTTCAAAGGAAGAGTCGGCCATGGTGTTTTTTTCTTCCTGTGCAAAGTTGATGACAACCCTATGGTGAGATGATATGACAATTCTTGCATTACAAGCTTGTCAGTGGCATACCTTGGTAAAACATGTGGAGGCTTCTCTCCGCCAAACAATCTAAGGAAGGTGCCACCAGGTGAGGCAAACCAATTTGTGATGTATGGTATTGCCTCCATTGCTCCTCGTGACATGCAAGGTGGATCTTTTCGGAGATAAACTTGTAAAGCGGTCTGATGAAGTGGTCAATTAGTTGTGCCATTTCTCCTTGATGAATGTAATCTGAAAGAAACTTGCAATAGATATGCATAGAATATTGTCATGGTATCCATGTCGAGTTCATGCCACGGAATTGTTGTTGTGCATAGATTGCATCTAGTAAATATCTAGAGATATAGAACCTTACTTGCTCACCATCAAGAGGACTCCAAGCATGTGCTACATGGGCTCTCAATTGTTGAGCCAACAGATCTGAGCAGTTTAACGGCTTCCCCTCATTCACAACCTGGTCCAATAAGACTTGCCACCCGTCAATAAAGGTTTTCACACTCTGCTAACCATGGATCATGCAAGCTAGGATAACCAAGAGTTGTTAGGCCTTCTTGAGGGACTTTGTCTTGTATACATGGGTGGGTGTATGTTGAAACTTCGATGGCTCTTTCACTCCACCTTTTACAATGTATCCTTTGTTCACATAGTTGTGGTTGGAATAGAAACATGAGTCCATGAGCTTCACTGGCTTAGGAAAGTGATACATGTGCTAATAATTTGCTTCCCGAAAGGTGGCAAGCTTTTGTCTGCTAGCACTGCTCAATGTCATAGTATTCTCATCAATGTGTGAGGCAATGCAGATGATGACATCTGCACATGGGAAGGTTGGATATCTACATGCAACCTTGTGTACTCTTGATTGTCAGATAATGAGATACACATGTCAGTCCTGTAGATCTACCTCAAGGCTCTTTGCTAAAAGATATTCATTAACTTGTTGCCATATTAGTGTTGACCCCTTTTCTATAAATAGTTGAGTGTTTGCATACACTAGAAAGCCTATTGGTGTTTTCTCAACTACTTCCCTCGTACTTCTTTCAATGGTCTCTTTTGAAGCAGCATCTCTTTTCTTCCATGGTAATAGTGACTACTAGGGAGAAGTGATCAACAATGGTGGTACTTGTGGGATAGAAAAGGCACTCATGACAAGAAAATATCAATCTCTAGAAAATCTACTTACAAGGCATGATCAAGCAATAAATTGGGCGTCTGATGTGAAGGATTGCACAATTTTCATTGGAAATAGGGATTGCCTGCCTGTGGGAAATGTGCAATGCACAGTCCTAACATCTAAGGATGAATCTTGAGGCTTGGCACTATGCAATGTGTAGTCCCAGCATGGGCAGACACTGGGAGAGACTGTTGCATAGTATTAGTGGCCAAGGTGACAAGCTAACCCCTAGAGTTGCATAGTGCGCAAGTGGAGCCAGCTTGTACTGTGCACTACGCAATTCCAGAGGCCAAGCTTGTAGCTTTAGCCTTGGAATTTTGTAGTGCCCAACTGGGCAAGGCAATATCTAACCAAGGAAAGTACATATTTTCCAAGTGGAAGTGTTAAAAGCAAGCAGAAGTGAGTGATAATGTGTGGTTGAGTGAAAAAATGACTAAGTATGAGTAAATAAGAGTGGATCAAGTGACTAAACTAATCAAACAGAAGGAAAATCAAGTATGTGGGGAGAGTCGCCACAACAGCGACCATCGGTGCAAAAATAGTAAAACCAATGCGACACTTGCGAAAGGAAAATGAAAAATTAAAACATTAATTCTACAAGTTAAAACAAGTTGAAATGCCAACAACTATGAAGAGAAATAAGTAAAACAACATTCACAAAAGCGAAACGACAAAAAGCGACAAAAAAAACAGTAAAAAAACGACAAAAGTGATACTCGCCCGAAAAAGCGACAACAACTGCACTGAAGTTTCCTTGATCTCCTCGAGAATGCTAGAGCTCCAATATCGAATGTGAAAATGACCTCTATAGGCATCAATTAAATGGATTTGAGTGAATTAAGGTTTATGATGTGCATGCCTAAAATCAAGGAAAAAGTGACACTGGCAGAAGTTTCTAAAAATAGCAAAATTGTCTCCTTCAGGATACTAAATCTAGTTCCATATTTTTTAGGGATGCTTTTTTCTTTTTTAGTTTTTTTCTTTTTTGCTTTATCTAGGGAAACTTTCCATGCACACTTTTGGGAGAGATTGCACATTTCCAGGGAACTGGAAAACTTTTCAGCTCAGTGAAGTGGCAATTTATGACCTCAGTGGGGGATTGCATAGTTTTTGCGCTCACTGTTGAGATTCCTTCTGTGACTTCACATTTTCTGAGCTTAAGGTTGATTTTATGTCTGAACTACCCAATTCCAATCATCAAGGATGAGTGCCTTCAAGGATTGTGTTGTTTCTGGAGGTAAGCCTAGAACTACTATGTGACCAATTCAGGAGGTCAACTTGTGAGTAGAAATATGATCTAAGTGTGAAGAAAACCAAACATAAGAACAAATGAAAAGATAAGTCTTCATCTAAGTATGAATACTTGGATCAGTGCAAGATGAGCTCTTGTGGATAAGAAGGAAGGCTCCAAAATCACAGCATAGGAAAAATTTTGGAGGGTGGTTGTAGCCACTACAACAGAGAGTTTTGTTGGAATTAGAGGAGAAAATTTGGAGGCTCAAGAGTCAATCTATTTGGATTTTTTAATGTGATAATAATAAGAAATTATTTTATAAATATGTAGTTTCTAGAAAAAATCAATAAAATTTGGGAAATAAATGGGTTGGATGGCTCTAAGGTTTCTTCTTTTAAGGACACCACTTCAATTAGAAAAAATAATTTCAAATCTTATTCAAAGAAAGTAAAACCTCTAATATTGATGAGATCAAGGTTGTGGTAAAAAAAATCTTATATTCTTTTTTGAGGAGGTAAATGTTGAAATGAGAATACTAATACAAAAGAGGAAGTTGTGTTTTCTTCTTTTAAAAGGGGTGAAAATCCCTAATCCAAATGGAGCGATGATCACATTCCATTTGTGTTTTTACAATCTCATAGGTTGACCTTTATAGGGTTATACAAGAATCAAAACAATCCAAAAAAAATATGGGGGCCATGAATGCCACTTGAATAACTCTGATACCCAAAATGAATAACCCTACCACATTTGAGGATCTCAAGGTGATTTCACTTTGTAATATCATATAGAAAAAATTCTCAAATATCAAAGTAAATAAATAAAATCAATCACTATCTAGCATGGTCATAAAAGAATAGATCAAGTTCCTACCCAATAGGTATATCCATGATGCAAATGGGACTACACAAGAAAGTTTTCAATCAATCAAAGGTGTGAAGTAAGTCAAGTTATTATTCTTGAGTGATGCTCCTTCAATCTGGACTATGCCTTCTATCACTAAATTATATAATAGGATGTATAGAACCAATCCAATTCACAATATTATTCAACAACTCAATCAAAAAAGTCCAAGGAATCTAGGGGTCTGAAGCAAAGGTATTGCTTAGAAACCATTTTGTTTCTCATTGTAGCAAAATATTTTAAAAAAATATTTATGGAAGTCATGGGAAATGACTTCATCAAATATATCAAAATTGCAAGTACAATTTTTATTTTCCATGTCTTTTTCATTGATGACATCATCATTTTTTGGAAGGGAACATAAGGGAGATGAACTACCTTAAAATCATACTTTATTCCTTTTGTAAATTAACGTGGAGATTTATGTGAATAAATCTTGTGTTTTGTTCAGTGAATTGAGTGATACTTTCAAGAGGCATATTGCTCTCATCTTTCTAATTATTACAGAATCCTTTAAGAATAGAGTGAATCAATTGTTGGTGTCATATATGGTTTCTTAGTAGTGGAAATCTTATTCTAGGTAAGTTTACACTCAAGAGCATTCTTATGTATTGGTTATCCATTACAAATGTTCCAAAGAGTGTCATTGAAAGGAAAAGGAGGGAATTCCCATTTTCAATTGGTCAAGTATTGTTACTTCAAAAGAGTTTATAGGTTGGGGGTTAAAAAAATTGCATATATTTGGACAAGATTTAACAATTACAAGTATCTAGAGGATTTTGTTTAACAAAGTACTATAAAGAATGAGAGAAAAACACTTGGATTATAGGGATCTGATGGAATGGATTAGAGAGAAAATCAAACCCAAGCAGCATCTGATATGTGGAAAGTATTGTTGAAATCCTATGATATTATACGAACATGGCTAGCTTAAAAAAATGGAAAGGATACAAAGGTTAAAAAAAGGTGTGGACCCATTGATTGGATGTGGGACTAGTTGTGGGCTTTCTAAACCTCTTAGGAGGCACCTTCATCTCAAGATTAACAAAAGCTTCAACAACAATGATTCATGGAGCAAGGTTAAAATTTTAGAAACCTGGTATAGATTTGGGATTACATGGTGAGATGGTAGTGGAATGAACACATTACATCATCTCACTTCAACATAGCGTCATATGCCTTTTAAAACAATATGGAAAACAAATTTGTTCTAAGACTAGCATAGATCCATCTTAAATCATTATCTACCAAGCATCAAGACGTATCAAATCCTCCAGATGCAAACATATTTTTAAGTGCAAAACTTGAGGAAAGGTTTGCACCTTGAGAGATTTGATTCCTCCTGATGCTTGGTATATCTAGATTTAAGATGGATCTATTTGGTTCTTAATAATATTATTTATATCAATAAAGTTCACATATTTATATATAGAAATATTCTTATTTTTAATATTCTTATATATGACCTTGGAATTTTTCTTTGGCATGTTTTATAATTTTTTTATTTTAATTTTCTGATGTGATATGCATAGCATTGATTTTAAAATGAATTTTAATTATGCCAATAGGAATTTCTAGTTTGGAATAGGGATTCCATAATTTTAATTTAATTATCAATAACTAATATGTGGATGGTTGGTTACAAAATAAGACCATGAAAAGGACCACGCTTGTTACAAAAATTGACTCTTTTGCATATAGAGTAATGCCCTTTGATCTAAAGAATGCACCAATAGTTTTCTCTAGGATAGTAGTCAAGGAACTCCAAGAGTACATTTATAAGATGATGGAAATTTATTTTGATGATTGGACTATCTACACATTGTTAAAATACCATACTCAAAGGCTAAGACTCAAGTTAGAAAGATGTAGAAAAATCCAATTGTCTCTAAATATTAAGAAATTCATCTTTTCTACTCTTATAGGCATATTGTTGGGGCGTGCAGTATCCAAGGATGGTATCAAGGTGGATATGGTAAAAATTAAAGTGATACTTGATTTGAAACCCTTTATTAATCAAAAGTATATCAAGATATTTTTGGGGCATACAAGATATTACCCAAAATTTATTCTGAATTACTCTAGTATTAGTTTCCCAATTGACAAATTGCTAAAATAGGATGTTTCATACATTTGGACGAAAGAATGTAACGAGATGTTTCAATTATTTAAAATAAAATTAGTTGAATACCCCATATTAAAATACCCTTACTAGACCAAGAAGTTCCATGTACATGTGATGTATCTAATGTTGTAGTCGAGGCCATTCTAGCACAACCAGATAATTATTCCATAAACCATCCCAACTCTTACACCAATCAAAAACTAAACAAATTTGAGAGAAATTATTTGATGCAAGAGAGAGAGGAACTTGTCATGATCTTCATTCTCTAGAATTTCTATCTCTACTTCCTAGAAGATCCTTTCATTTTTGTCACAGATCATCAAGCCCTTGGGTACCTTGTCAACAATCTAGTCCATAAGGACCAAATTTGTCGATGGTTATTGTTATTCCAAGGATTTCAATTTGAAAGAATAGTCCGACCTGGTAGAAATAATTTCAGGCCTGACCATTTATCCAGGGTGTTGACAGGGGAGGGGTCGACAAATCTCAAGGATGATTTACATTATTCTAATCTATTCGAAGTAGAAGCAATCCTGTGGAGCTTACAAAAATCAATCAATTCTTACACTTTGGGAAAGAACCTAACAGATTGTTTGAAAAGAAGAAGAAGACCCATCATTCTCATTGATAAACGACCAATTAAAGCACCACCATTCTCATTGATAAACAACCAATTATATAATCTATGAACTAACAAGGTACTTAGAAGGTGTGTACTAGAACATGAAAGGTAATATATCATTGATGAAGCTCATAGAGAAGGTGATGGTGGGCATTATCAAGGAGACACAACTACAAGAAAAATTCTTCAAGCTAGATTATGGTGGAAGACTCTATTCCATGACTATGGAATATAAGTCCAAAAATGTAGTGTGTGTCAAAGAATAGGTTGTTTGTTTCCAAAAAATCATATGTCTCTCCACTCAATAATCCCAACTCTACCTTTTGATATCTAGGTGATTGACTTTGTCATCCCATTTCCTAAAAGAGCTAGATGAATGGATGCAAAATACATTATAATAGCAGTGGAGTATTCAAAAAATGGCTAGAAGCAAAGCCAGTTAAATATTGTAAAAGGGAAGTAGCTTCCAAAATCATTTATGAAATCATAGTAACGAGATTTGGCTTCCCCCTGACTCTAATTAGTGAAAGGGGTACACATTTTATCAATGCTACAATCCAAACATTGTTGCAAAAATTTATGATCGAGCATAGAAAAACAACAACTTACCAGCCACAAGAAAATGACATGATAGAATCATTCCAAAATACAATGCACAAAGGATTTATGAAGATATGCAACTTAAACAAGGATGATTGGGACAAAAAAATCCCAACAATCTTGTGTGTGTATCGAATGACTTATAAACAATCAACTGGATATACACAGCTCAAATTGGTCTATGGACAAGAAGAAATCTTACCACTTCATTACACAACAAATGTGGCAAATGTATCGACTATGTTAAAATATGATGATAGAAAATATAAGAAAGAATCACTCCATCAATTACAACAACTAGAGGAGGATAGGCTCCATGCATTACACCAACATCAAGTATAAAAGAATCAACAGAAAGCATGGCATGATAAGAACTTACAATCAAATAATTTAAAATTGAGAGACTTAATGTCATTGTATGATAATTGAGTAAAGGGGAAGTAGAAGAAATTAGAAATTGCATGGCTTGGACCCTTTGTGGTCAAAGACATACATTCTTCTAGAGTTGTCCAGCTTAAAACACTTGGTGCATGACTCAAGAAATATATTAGTTGATAGCGTTGGCATGCGACTAGAGAAAACCTCTCTAAGGCACCAGGAGCATGGGCTAGTCTGAAAATCACATTGTGGTAGACTACTTAACCAACTAAATGTATATTATTTTTCTTTAGCCTAATTTCAATTGTGACAAGTAATAAATAAATAGGATTATCATCAATAGTTAAAAATTCAATAGGATAATAAATGTGTCAACAAATGAATACCATTAAATAAACAAGACTTCCAATCATATGAGAAAGTGTCATAAAGAAATGGAGCAAGGACAAGACTTAAGAAAATTACTAAACAACAAATCACTAGAAAAGACAAGTTGACACCAACACCCACAACATCAAGAAAGAATAGGAGACTGGTGATTGAGATTCAGAGACCAATTTAAAAATGAGGTTGAATCGACTAAGAGAAAAGAAGATAGGATGTAAGTCAGAAGTTGAATCAACTAAAACATCTAGTACCAACCAACATACCATAAATAATCAGGATATCACATCACAATTAAAAATTCATGATGACACAACAAATTTCAAAATAAAATCGTCTGTCGAATCATGAAAAGAAAGGTGGCCATGTGTGTCGCATAAGTAGAGAGTTATGGAAAAACCAAATATTAATGCGACAATATGCATTCAATGGAATAATATAGATCAATATAATGTAGCAATTAATACCATGGCTATAAAATCAAGAGAGAGACATGTTGAAACCTCTACTATTACTGAATTATCACCAAGTGTTGCACTTGAACTTTCTAAAATACCAAACCTACCCAGTCCAAAGAATTTTGACTCAGAGCTTCTAGAGTCATCCAGGTGGATATTAGTGGCCACCTATCTATTCCACTTGGAACCCTAACATCATTTCCTTTCAATCTCCTTAATTCTAGCACAAATTTATAGTTTTGGCATTTTTTAGGTCCTAAACTTCCATAGTCGTTTTGAGGTCCTAAAAGACGTTTTATAGGAAAATGGAGAGACCAAATGTGCCAAAATGTGTTTTTTAAATTCTCTTTTTTCCTCTTCATGGACATCTTCGGAACAAGATATTATGCTAGCCAAATGAAGATCGTATACCAAAGTTACAACCCCAGGAATTTAGCAGTCCAACTTACCCCAACGAGGCCCAAAATTGTTGGTGCTTCATCTCCTAATGTTAGGGTTTCACATTTCTTCTTTATGATTAAAAGGCTTCTGAGCCTCATTGTAACATAGTTTAGAAGGCATGTAGCCATCACATCTCTTCTCGGAGATAAGCTACCATCTCCCGAGCTAGTTTTTTTCATTCTGCTTGTAAATAAATTTCAGCATTCGTTATTTATTAATTGAAGTTCAGTATTATTGTATCTTTATGTTTGTGTTTGCCTTCGTGGTCAACAATTTGAAGAATGCATCAAAATGACAAGGAAGCGAATCCATTTCCAAGATGAGGAAATGCTAGCAAAGCCAAGGACTAAGACTAGATTCAAAAACAATGTGGCGATAGAACTCGAGGTTTGACTCCATAACATAAAGTAGGAAAAAATGGACAAATTGTCACAGGAGAAACATTACCAAGCATTCAAAAAATGGTGCATGGTCGACAGAAAATGGACCACGAATTTCCAAATGATTCACTAAGCAGGAATTTGAGACAGTTTGGGTGCAACCACTAGTCACAAAGTTTCAAGGGCTCAAGGAGAAACCGAAGAAATTCATTATTAATCGGTACCATGATGGTACCCTAGGGTTGGAAAAACCATTGCATATCACAGTGACGGTCATTTACAAAATCACTGGTTTTCCACACACCAGGGACAAAATACCAAAGGAAATTGACTTGATTTCCTAGATTAGAGAATTCACAAGAGGAACGACACAAATAATTATAAAGGTCTAATATTTAGCCAAGTGACGAATCCCTGACTAAAGCGCGCATGTATTATAGTCTCTGGGTGCCTTACTCTAGCAGAAAAAGCATCCAACGTCAAATTAAATATGCTTGAGGCCATCAATCAAATTACTTAGATGATAAAATAATATAAGTAGGTAGAGCATGTTTCCGACATGGTCAAAACAAACTATAAGGAATGTCAAAATTCCGGTAAGGTCATTCGGTTCCCATCTCTATTGATTTGGATAGCTATGAAGCAATTCTCACTAGTCGGTGAAACAAGTTTTCAAAGAAAAGTGTTCCACTAAAGAATAATTACATATTTGCACATGGATGGTCAAGAACCCTTGATTCAATTCCCCACAAGAATTATTAGAAATTGTCTAATGGATTTGAAACTAGTGTCGAACAAATGGAGGGTATCCCAGAAATTTTGATGTATGTTTCCTAGCACATTGCATATTCAACTAGGCCTCGACATGATGAAGGTATTGTACATTGAATCCAGTGATGTTCAGCCTAATGAACTTCCCTACTAGCCTTTAATTGAACAAATATTTGATAAAGTAAGTCAAAAAAGCATATAGTCTTCTTGTTACCACTAGTTTCTTGGGAACGTCAAACTAAATTTTTTTTGTCATTGATAGATGGGGAGCAGGGAGAAGAACGTGAAGTAGAATTGTATTCAATACCCTTGAAAGTTGACTTGTCGTGTCCTCTATTGTAATCCTCAAAGAAACCCACAAATAAGGAAGTTGACAAATTTGTCAAGGTCGAATAGCAATAAGTCAAAACCAACTGGAAATAATTTTTAATTGATATCAAACTCGACAACCCTAGATTGTAGCAAGCCTTGACACCATTAGTATGGAAAAATTGTATGCACATTTGTACAGGTCAGATGACACCCAAAGTTAGAAAGAAACATGTACAAGTGATTTTTTTTCCAGTTGGAAACATCGTGAAAATAAAAAATCAACAGTTTTCCAAAGTCCAACTAAAAATATCAACCTATGCGGGTGCTCTGAAGGCAAACATTCAATACCGTGTGACTTTTCCTTTGATAGTCGTGCAGGTTTCTCAAAGTCCAGTCAGTAGTTTAGGATCACTCCACATGATTTTAGCTAATTTTCCTTGACAAGTGTTTCCAGTTGACTTGGATATATGCAACCCCTAAAGGGATGTTTGTCTCCTTTTCTCAAGTTGCTTTCTCATTGATGAGCTAAGGGAGGGAAAGAGGAGTTCAAATTCTATATATACAAGGCATTCGAATGCCAAAAAGAAGAAGAAGTTTGTGCAATTTTATGTTGGAAAAATTGTTCCCAAGCAATCATGTATTCCATTGTTGAGAGAATTCTACCACTATTGAGAGTTCTATTTGCTTCTTTGAGAGAGAAGGAGCTTGGAAAGGAGATTGAAGAAAGGAAATCCCCCCTTAGAGCTCTTGGGCACCATTTCTCAAGCAACTCTCTTCAAGTGTCTTGATATCTTATTTGTAACTCTTCCAACACCAATAATCAATAAAGAGGATTGTGTTCATATACCTTTGTTGATATGCTTATAATTCATTAAGCTTGTTTTATGTTGCTCACTTTAGTTTTAGTTTAATATTCCTCTTGCATTGTTCTCATTACATTCAATGATTTTTTAGTTCTTGTTTCAACACTAACATCATCCAATTGATTATATACTCCTTGTAGGAAACAACCAGTTGCAAAGAAGTTGTTTTTTGGACCCTTATTCAACAAACACACCAATACAAAATAGGGACTCTAATTGATTTCCTTATTTAAACTAATTTTTTTTATTTGCAGCCCTTATCCTCTAAATTTTCACTGTGTTTTTCACCAATAATGTTTTTTGGAATTGTGTAGGCCTCCCTAGAACCTGTTCGTGGCTCGAAAAAAATCTATGTTCATTTTTTCGAGCTAGTCTCGCGGATTTTCCCAGAAATAGATGTGTGGGTTGCACAACTATGTAGAGCATCACCAAAGAGACACAGAGAGTTAATAATTTCATTATAATTCCTCTTTCCAACCTGTTGTGGTGGCCTTTAGTGAACTTCTTGCACTCCCGCAATTTTTTATAGTTTATACAAGCTTCTAGATTGCTTTTCTAACCATTCTTAGTAAGGAAATTGCTTAGTTTTACTTTGAAAAGTTTTCAACCCACATAGCATAGTTAGGAGGAAAGTAAGTGGCCCTAATCCAGATATCTTTTAAAATTATTTATCTCATTTCAAACATAGTTTAACTAGGGGAAAGTAAGTGTCCCTAATTCACACATATTTTATATCTTGTTTTGCTCACTCCAAATTATCACACTTAGCTTAATTAGGAGGAAAGTAAGTGGCACCAAATCCACACAATTTTTTTACTAACCAAAGAGCCTTTTCATTTTTCAAATTATTATTGGGACCAAGACTAGGTATTAGTAAATAAAGGGAGTAGCCCTTACATCCATTTCATCTTTGTGATGATCCTCTCACTGCATTTGAAATATTTCTCAAAGCACTCAGTTCCCATCTCCCTATATGCTCACATACTGTAATTAGGAAGGAAGTAAGTGGGGCCATTATCCATACATTATTTATTTCTTGCAATGAACAAACATAACATAGTGTGATTAGGGGAGTTGTAACAGATCATTTCATATCCATATTGCTTCACATCTTGTATGTTCACAAGTTCACTTGCACACACTTGCACCTCACACACTAAGCTCATCTAAAATTTGCATCAAGGGTATCCAACTTTTGGAATCTTGATACTTATTTTCTTTGAAGCTTTCATTTTTCACACCTTGAGTGAAGATAAACCTTTATAAAAACAACCCTAACACTTGAACACACTAAATTCCCCACAAGGGTCACAAGATAATTTATAGTTCAGGATAGGACCACTGGGGTTAGGCATCCCATAAGTTGTCGTGATTTTTTACATCTTGAAACATAGAATTTTTTTTTGTAGAGAACTTAAATCCTTCACCATCCCACTGTCAAACCATTGCATGCCGTAAAATTGACTGAGAGGGAGTTAGGCTTAGGTCTCAGTGTGTGTGGTTCTCCACAAGGCTACTCGACTTGTTGGTCTAGGGCTCCACATTGTTGTTTGACTACCAAGAAGATCATTATTTGACCACCCCCTTGGGATGAAGGTAAAATTAGTGGATAAATATTAGGGTATCTTCCAGGAATAACGGAGACCCAAGGTGATCTTGGTAAGATTGTTGGAAACATCATTAGTACTTTCAGGACATCGCCTCAGTACACCCCATTATAACTCCTCTATATACCTTGGTTGATTCTTGGTTGTTGGAAGCGTCGCTAATTCTTTCAAGACATGACCCCAGTACCCTACTATAGAATCCTCGCAAGACCTAGTTACAATTTCAGTAGAAAGGATGTATAAGACTTTTTAGGATTTTTTATTATACGCAAAAAACACACGAAACCTTTTTTTGTTTGATTGATCACATATCATAAAGATAAAAGGAGAATTAACCATTTATTTTTCGCTTTGTTTTATATATGTATTTCATTTTCTTTGACATAAATTCCCCTCTCACCATATAAGTAACACACAATTTATGTAGCATCATAGGGTACCCCAAGGTTACCCATTGCTCTAGATGTCTTTAAGACCTCCCCTCATTTCCAGGAAGCTTGCCTAGTCTCTCACCGTTTTGATGAAGGAGAAAATGTACCTCCACTTTGATAGACTCATCCTTTATAGGTGAATACTTGATTGGGACCCCTCCCTATCAAAATTCTCCTTTTACCACCCCTTTTGGGAGTCCACATACTACTCCCCCAAGTAGTCCTACTAGTTTCCCCCATAAGGGAACTCTTTTCAAACTACATCTGGAGGTCATTCCAATATGGAAAATACCAATAGAATCTTGTTTGTAGCTTCTTTAAACCTACTAGATCTAACTAATCTCACAAATGATCCAATTCCCCATAATCCACAATGGCCTCACATGCCAATGAAGTTGTCTTCAAACATTCCTAGGTTTGAGGGTAAGTACGGGGATTATCCTACCAACCACATCATGACCTTCCATTTGTGGTTTTGATCCAACAGGATCATTAAGGGCTCAGTTCATTTGATACTATTTCAATGCACCCTCATTGGCCCTGTTGCGAAATGCTATGTTAGCAAGACAGGCTCATTCCCATGACACATTTGAACCCCTAGCTCGATCATTCCTCACCCTTTTTCCGCTCCCAATTTTTCACGACACGGGACTGGAATTATTGAATCTCTTTCGCCAAACCACTTCTAACCATATGTCTGACCATGTTCATGAATGGATAAAACGTCGTAGTTTATGTAAATTCGATGTCACACCAACCATTCTTCTGTATTTCTTTTTGAAATCTCTTTTGTTTTCCATTGCAAAATATGTAGCCACAACTCTGCCACAAACAGAGGAAGAGGCTATTAGCAAAGCTCAACAGTTTGAGCTTATCTATACTCAGTGAGGTTACCTTTACTCTATACTCCCTGATGCTCCTCACTTGCAATCCTTTGGATAGGACAAACCTACAGTGTCAATTGCTACAAATTTTTTATAAGGAACATTTTCCAAACTCAAACCGACAGTACTTTCCAATCCCCTAGATGCATGTATGGTCCCCAACCTCACTTATGATCATTTGGTAGGCAACCCATACCCTCAATTCCATGTAACCCTCGGTTCCATCCCAATCAACTTGTGCCTCCTCACAACCCTCCCATGCATATTAATCGGTACCTCTCATGAGCCACAAAAATGTTCTTAACCTCCTAATCAAACTATTCTAACTAATTCAAGGCAATCCTTACTAAAATTTCCCTGCCCCTCAACACCCTAACCACCGTCCTCAGCCAAACATAAGGGTTAATATCATGCAACCTTCCTTCCCCCGACGGTGGTAGGCATTCGAAATCCTCAACACTACTAACCCTCCAAATGTTAACAAAAATAAGGGTTATAATAAGAAAAAAGGGGAGCAATTCTAAGGTGGAAACCCTTCACAAAAACCTTTGTGAGCACCGACAAGGGGAAATTCCCCTAATAAAAACCAAACTCAAATTCAGGGTACCAACAACCCACAAAAGTAGAACAAGAATGCTAGTCTTAGGACCAACCATGCATGTGTTATTTGTGGGGAATATGATAATTACACCTATCATTGTTCTCAACTCCTAGATTTGAAGTGGATGAGAGAGGCTAGGGGCCAGGGGGAATGAACCAACAACCTACAGTAATGCATAATCCTCCCCCCCAACAGGGCGTAGTGGCCACACAACATAAGGCCACCCCTCTTCAATACCAAAATCCAACTGGGGGTAGTTCTAAGGACCCATCCAATCGTGACATTTTAATGGCCAGAACATATGTTCTACTACAAACATGAAACCAAGATTATAAGACACTCTAGAAACCAATCTTTCCACATCATCAAACATTATTGTTCCATCACCTTTGACAATTACCATGACCCCCTATTAAACCCATTCCCAAAAATGATCAAAGGCTCATTACGTTGTGTTTGCAATCACTTGAAGTAAACCTCTATCTATAGCATTGTTGATGACCCAGCTCAGTCCCCCTCATCCATGTCAGTGTTGGAGGTCTTGCAAACTTGTCTAACATGGAAATCCCTACTTTCTGCATTAGGGATAATCAACCCCTATGATTCATGATTGTTGGCTTTTGATTTGGACAATGCTACACCATGACTCCCATTTATAGTTGTTTTTCAAATATCAATCACCATCCAGAACATCACCATCCATTAATGCATTATAGATGAGGGGGCATCCACTTGTATTATGTCGAATTCAGTTTTCCAAAAACTAGGATCCCCCGAACTAACTATCTCCCCCATTACATTAAGGGCTTACGACAGACGTCCCTCCACATGAATTTTCCAGAATTTCCTGGTAGATCTTGCTAGTAAAATAGTGCTCATAAACATTGAATTCCTTGATGCCAAGTTAGATTATAATATATTACTTTGTTGCAACTACATGTACACCATGACCACAATGGGATCATCATTATTTCATGCCATGATGTGTCCCCACAATGGAAATCTTTTCACCATAGACCAACTAACATACTATGAGAAATGAGAATCTAAAACCCTTGATTGTGTGTTACCTTTCATGGCATCCCACAACGTGCTGGTCCCTTCCTTCACCAAAGTAGGCCCAGGGATGTTTAAAGCATTGTCACTCCTGGGCATGTGCCAAGGAGACCCACCAGTAGTTGAACTTGCTTCCACAACCTCAATGTGTATGGTGAGTTCGTCAAGTGCTACCCAATCTTAGGAACCAATTTCAAACACACATAACACTGTGACTACTAAATCACCATTCCTTCCATATGCAATAACCCAAACACCTTTCTTGTATCCCCCACCTCGTTTTGTCTTGCATTCAGTCATGGAAAAACTTACATTTCCCAACATGGCTCTCACGATACTTGTTTGGAATTTAGCCCCACAGACCATGTCATCAAGTTCAGGTGTTACCTCGCTTACCCCCTCAGACACCACACCTCTAGTTGTTTCCACTGTAGCAACACCAGCAAGTGCTAGAAAAAGGGACAAAAATAAAGTTAAGAAAAATGAAACCCTTGCTAATTATTCTCCTAAGGTATCTCTATCATGTGCATTATGTTATGTATCAGGATGCCTTACCAACCAGTGCCCAGAATTGGGAGAGTTGAAATCTCTCCTTCACGCCCCACATGCACCAGTAGCCCCACCTCCACCTCTAAGAGATAAGGCCACATCATCACTTAATAAGGGAATACATATCAACCATCCATGCATTATACATACACAATACAGACACTACATGCACCATTTCCCTAAAACCCCACGCTATCGCGGCACATTGGTATCCCTCTCCCAAACTGATACTTTGACACCATCACTTCCCAACACCCAAGTGGTGGACAATGTGTCTCAGACCATTTATTGTGTCTTCAAGGAATAAACTTCACAATCAATTCATTCTTGCACCCATTGTAATTCTACCTCATACCCAACATCAGTCTCCTCAAGGATGGAAAAGTTTCCTAAAACAACCTTTCCAAAACCTACCCACTCATGCACCTTATGTGACAAACCAGGGCATTTGATTAATCAATGTCAAGATTTGAACATAATCAGAGACCTTTTTTCTCTCATTGGTGCACCTTCCTCGTTCTAATCACTCAAATAAGTCTAGACACAAGTGCAACCATTGTCGCATTTGTTCCCAAGTCCATCATACGTGACACTTCCCATACCTCCCTTGATTTCGAGAGTTAAGGGAAGTCTTGCGAAAACTAGCATTGAGACCTGCAACCCTTCCCCCGTTTCCGATGCTAAGACAAATGGATGGAACACACCTTTAACAAGTGCCCCACCTCATGACATTAGCCAACAGTCATTGTCATGAACCACGAGATATGTTGTTACACAAACCATCTATCATATGGACACAAGATCTACATTACATACAACTCATCCTTGTGACATTTGTATCAATACCTTTCATAGTTCGGTAACATGTCCAAATTTAAAAAAATTTGGAAAACTTAGCATCTAATAGTGCCTACTTCATATAGTTCCTGAACAACCTCCTCCCATGGAGGAAGTCTACTTTCCCCTAAGGACCCTGAAACCTTCCTAGGAACCTTCCCCTACCTACCATCTGGCCACCATACAGGATATTCTCCCACCACCTGGTGTTGATGACATCCAACATCACATACGGTTCATATCCTCATCTATAGGAACCTTGATTCATGGCATATGCTCATCGTTCTTCGATTTCAAGACTAATTCACCCCTTGAAAAAATTTCACCACCCATGACTATGCAAACCCATTCAATCTGTGCATTGCCAATATTGTTGGGTTCTATGATAGTGACAACTGAATTGTTTTCTTTCTTGTCATCCAACACCACAGGGAACCAATCCTAACCTCATGACTTCTCACAACCTCTATCAACATTAGGAAATATTTTTCATTCAGACGAAGATATTCTAGAGACAATTATGGAACCAGAATGCTCTGGGATGCCGTGCATCATCACTCTTTCTTTTTACCAGAAAAAATTATTTTCACCAGCTGAAGCACCACAACACAATAACTACACAGTAGAATTAAAAATATTTTCTACCACCAGGACAAGTTATATGGTTCAAAAATCCCATCCCCACACCTTATGCATTTAAGGAGGGAAACATGTCCAATATCTCACCCACCATCAACGTAGACATCTCCAACAAACCCAGCATAGCTAAATAAATCTCGTTGGGGGCAGCATGTTCTCCCAAAGAAAATTCCTCCTACAAAGCCTTGTTCCAAGAATACAGGGACATTTTTGAGTGGTCATATTCTAAGATGCCAAGTATCAACCCTTCTATTGTGGAACATCACATCGACACATGGTCGTATGCCAATCTAGTTAGGTAAATAAACACCGACTTCACCCTTCCAGAGTAGAAGCAATTCAGCAAGAAATCGATAACCTCCATAAAGCCAGTTTAATCTACACCATCGCTTACACATCGTGGGTTTCTAACCCTATACCCGTCATGAAAAAATAGGACACCATTCACTTTTGTACTTATTTTTAGGATTTAAAGAAAGTGTTGTCCTAAGGAAAACTATCCTACACCCTTCATTGATCAAGTTATTGACGCATGTGCTAGGCACGAAGCCTTGTCCTTCATGAATGACTTCTTAGATATAAATAGATCCAAATCTTCCATGCAAATCAGTATAAAACAACCTTCACAACCCCATGGGGTACTTTTTTCTACCACGTTATGCCTTTTGGCCTTAAAATCACTATAGCCACTTTCTAGCAGGCCATGAATTATATCTTTCACGATCTAGCTCATTTCATTCTAGCCTATTTGGATGACCTCGTAGTTCATTCTAGAAAGTGCTCTGACCATCTAGAATTTCTTTGCTTGGTTTTTTAGAGGTGTTTGCAATATAACCTCCACTTGAACCCCCTCAAGTGTGTGTTTTTGTTACCACCAGAAGATTGTTGGGATTCAGAGTATCTCAACAAGGCATCAAATTCGACCCTCTAAAGGTTTAGGCCACTTGAGAGATCCCACCACCTAAAACTTTAAATTAGTTACAATGCTTACAAGGTAAGTGTTGGCTTGAGGGGGTCTAACCCAGGTTCAGAGTTATTTAGCCAAACAAATCCCTGTACTACTGGCCCTTTCGACAACAGTCCATGGAGCGCAAATTGAGGTCTCACCCAAAGCAGTATGGGGGGATGCTGGAACCAAGTTTCCACACCCTTGAGATGTCTTAGGGGTCGATTTAGTCCAACTGTGAATACCTCTGTGCAGGTTACTTCACGCACTTTCCTAACCTATGAGGCCTTCGCACTCTATTATACCTGCCTTCACGCAGCCCTAACTAGGGGCTGAGGAGCCTTCGCGCTGCTTAAGCAACGATGTATGCTATCTCCCCAAGCTACACCGCAGATCTTACTTATCTTCTTATAACAGTTTGTTATCTTCACGTAAACCAATACTTTATCTTATATTCACTTATTCAACACATTCATATAAGTTCCCGCAACCAATAAACAGTAAACTTGCAAATCATACCCAATATACATCAATGCATAAAAAAGGAAAAGATACACATAAATAATGTAAAACTTCTCTTTATTAATGCTTTAATCAGTTACAGACTCAACCTGCCCTGCACACTCAGCTGCAGGGGTCCATGCACTCAACTATGGACTACTAGGCCTCTGCGCACTCAGCTGCAAAGCCTTCTCCTACTCTACTACCCAAAGACTTGACTTTACACTTAGACTCAATGCTTCATGATTAGATCTTCTATTCACTTCTGCCTTTCTTACAACTTAGAGACTCGCTCTATTTATACAATCCCATGGTCTGCGGACCATGGGTATAACTCTCAAGCTGACACTACATTACAAAAGTAAGTGTGGACAACCCTATGACTTAATTACAACTTCGCGCTCTACACCCACAAATCGCGGAGTCTTTACTTCAGACTTAGTCAAAACTTGGGCTTTAAGCCCAAAAACTTGCCTTGGGGGGATCCCGTACCCAACAGGCCCCCAACACAAACATTGTGACTCACCCTTGAGTCACTTTGTCGGTGTGGAGATCTTTGTGAGGAGACCTCCCAACTCTGCTTGGACTACTGCAAGGTCGGCAACACACTGAGCAGCTGCTTGTTGTATCTCCTGGATGTGTTGTTCGAAGACCGCAGTGTTGGAACTGCTTCCCTATATCTGCTCCTGTGTCCCCTGCATCTACGCGATCTTTCCTTCAATTGTTGTTTTGATTATGAAGGCCTCGTCGATCCAAGGCTAGACACGCACCTTCAAAACCACTTCTTTGTGTCGCGCTGCATCTACTTGCTCCTTAAGCACTTTTGCCTGTTGCATTCGCTGAGGGCCATAATCTGTGCGGTCGCCAAGTGAGGAAATTTCTCGTGGTTAGCGAGGTCCCAATCTCCGAACTTCAAACTTGGCACCCGTCTTAGGTGCGCTCCTTCAAAAATGATATCGTTAGGTAGCAGCAGAGTCTGCAAAGAGCTCTTTCTCTCATCGAGGTTCTTGGGCATCGTTGCATTCCCCTTCCATGGAGGAACATACGTGGGCAGCGTGGTTGGAGGGTGCACACCCTCAGTTTCTTCCTCCATGTCTTTTTACTCGTCCTCTTTGATCAGGATGTCCTCAAGGTCTTCCTCCTCCTCATCAATTTCCAAATTAACCGTTTTCCCTTTTCCTCCATGGTCAATTTAGTTCTCAGCAAGTTTCGAGGGGACATGCGCACCGGAATCATGCGCTACTTATCTTTCATGGGCCTCGTCATGCGTGGTGATTTATGAATTTTCGTAACTATCCTGGCGCTTTTAGAGGTATCCTCTATTATCATGGCCTATGCGGCCTCTTCGATGGTTATTTCTCCAATTTCCTTGGCTTCATTAGACGCTGCCATTTTGTTTGTCTAGAAATATTTCAATTGCTAAACCGAGTACACAAACAATGCTCTCAATAGGTTAAACAGGTCTCGATTCAGAATACTCTAGGCGCACTACATCTCAATTTGCGAACGACCAAATGTTTTTTGCGAGGCATCCCTTTGCAATTTATAGTGCCTTTTGAATTCAAATTCGACCATTCCCCCCAAATCCAGTCCATTAATGCTCCCTTTGCCGCAGATTTTCCCAAATCTTGCCCATAAATCGCACCTTAAATGCTTACCGCCTGCTCCATTTGGTCTCAATTCAAGCATCACATCGTAAATAGTGACTACAACGATCATTTTCTAGCCAAACCATGCGGCAACGTAGCCACCCTTCTGTTGTCGTGGACCCCGTGACACTTCTCTCCTGCGCGCAGCCCTGACATTGCACAGCTCTCAGGCAGAGTAGTTTATAGTCCTGCACCTCCTTTCAACTACCTGGAGCACTAAGATTGTGCTTCCCACAGCTAGTCAGGTGGCCGAGCCACCTGTATACAGCTTCAACTGACCATCAATCACTTTTCCTGGAAATAATCTACCTTTTATCCTTACTGTCTATGTCACGCACTTCAACATTTGCATCACACCACCATCGGTGCCTCTTTTAGTAATATACGATCCAATCCAAGGCATCAAGCTGATCAACTCTCGGTGGTAGTCCCCAAATTTTCCAACGTAATCGTGCACATCTTGTTTTATCACCATAGTTTTCTTATCGAGAAAATCCTTCTTTATTCCTTCCTCAAACTTCTTGACTTCTGCTTCCACCAGAGTGCATTTCTCCCTTAACCGAGCTCTTTCATTCGTGAGTTCTTGGAGCCTAAGATTACCCTATTGGATCTCTTCATCAGGTCCCAAGCGTTCCTCTTCGTTCAGTTATGCGATCCCTTCTTCCAAGGCTCTGTGAACCGTCATATCCACGAGCGCTGCTATACCCGAACTAGGCATAATATACTCCATTGGTATTACAGCATTTTCTCAATAGGCCAGCCTATAAGGTGTGTGTCTCATTAGTTTCCTACACGTAATCCTATAAGCCCACAAAACCGTTGGTATGCACAGGTCCCAGTCACTTCGTTGCACATTATATACCTTGTTCAGTGCTTTACACACTTTGTTAAATGCTTCTGTGTGGGAAACCTTCTGCACACTCATTCTTTCCACACTCTATCATTCCAATTAGAGGGACTGTTCATGCAATGGCCTCCCCAACACATTCTTATTGACTGTGTTCCCCAACACGAAGTCCATGTGCATCTGCACAGTTTGCTTACCATATCCCTGTACCCACCTAGACAGATGCTCGCGCAGATAATCCTGTACATTGTATTTATATGGTAGTCACATCTTAGGTTTCCCAAAACTCATGCAAATCATTCTCTTGCTTTTGCGTCAGTCCTCAATGCTTCCTTGGTGTGTACCCCACCACCTCGCAGGCTTAGAGCATAGTACCCACTTCAAAGCTTTGAAATGTTGCTTTTCCAGCACCTCCCTTTCAAATCTATCTAAGAAAGCATCTACCTCACCTAATCCATCATAAGTAGGCAAATCCCTCACTTCTTTTGATATGCAGTGCAATGATCTTGTCATCATGTTACAGTTCAGCGTGCTTACCTCGTGTAACTGGTTCTGCTATCGCTCTATCTCTTCATCCGAATCCTACATACAAGAGCTTTCACACTCCCATGAGATCCGTCCATCTGCGGTGGGATTTACCCAGTCCTGCTCTCATGCGATTATCTTGTAGATGTAGTCCAGATAATCATCGCTTTCATAGTCGTGCACCAGCTCTATGTAGCGTGATCCTTCTGCAGGGTCCAAAGGTACGACTAGGCACAGAGACTTTTTCTCAAAAATCATCTTGCGCTTCTTCAAATTAATCACCCCATTCAAGTCAATGGCCTAATTGATTCCTAAGAGCATGGGGTAGGGATTGTTGTCATCAACAGTCTCTATCACTTCAAAGTCTGCTAGCGCGCTTGCCCCTTCAATATCCATGGTGATCTCCTGCAATCTCCCCTTAGGTATTATCTTTTGTTGGTTTTCCATTCGCAGCTAGATAGGAGGCTTCCCATGTCTGCTTCGGCATAATGTTCGCGTCTGACCCTAGGTCCAGAATTACCTGGTCCATCTCATATTCTCCAATCTGCACAGTCAACCTCATTTCTCTTCCCATTCTCATTGCATGCTTTCCAATCTTCCAGAGTACGCGTAGCTCTCCTTGCGCGGTCCTAGCGCATCTGTTAATGAGTTCCTGCAATCCCTTGACAACCTTACTATTGCGCAGTAGCTTCATGCATGTTTCTAGGAATGTCGTAAGCATAGATGGGTCCATTTATGGCTTCGATCTATATTTTCTTCCTAAAGTTGAGGAATCAGCGAAGCTCTTCTTAGCTTCCATGAAGGTTTCCTTAGCGTGCTCCAAATCAAACTCTGCTTCTTTCGTCGGAGCCTTGCGAACCCAAGTACTATCTTCGGGTTGTTTGCCTTTATCATATCCTGTCATAATTCCACTTTGGAGCACAATGTTCACATTTGGATCTTCCTCGCGTGGCTCAGACCTCATCATCTTCAAGTTCTGAGTTGGGGGAGGTTGGAGTGCTCCCTTGTTGCATAGCCTAGCTATCAGCGTAGGACAGTCCTCCATCTCGTGATCAAACAAGGTACAACACAGACATGATGGACACATTAGATTTGTACAATCATGGGCACAATGTCCCAACCCTCCGCAATTGTATCATATCAGCTATCTGTGACCTCTTCCAGGTCTTCCACCTCGGCCTCGTCCACGCCCCTAAAATCTAGTTCACGCCACTCCTACATTCTGTTCAAGGGGTTGTGTTTCGACCTGAACTTTGTAGGTGGTAGTCCTATCCATCATCAGCTCATAGCTTCTATAGGTACACTCATCATGTCCCACTGATTTACAAAAATTACAGAACAACTGTTGTGAATTTTGTTTGTACTTCTATAACAAATGGCAATTGTCCATAGCATGCTTTCTTCCTATTTGACAAATCATGCACCACAAAGCAGGCACCACGCTAGGTCCTGCTTGTGCCTCCAATCTTAACAGCATCGGCCCTCCTCTCGTAAGGTAATTCGCGAACACTGGGCAGTGGTCCTTGTCATGACCCTGACCCTTACATTTAACGCACCATACCTCTTCGCGCACTTCTGGTCAGGCTGTCTTGTCCTGTTTCAGACTTTGCATCTCAAGGCATAAGTTTTTCAACTGCACATGGATCTGTTGAACTGCCAAGTTAGGATCCTATATCGGGGTCTCAAGCAGCCTCATCGTGATTTCCAAGGCCTCTACTTGAGTCGTTAACCTCTGTTGTGATAGCGCGTTCCTCAAATGCGGTGTCAGCGATGCTACAAACCATTCACGATGTTGTCCATCTGTTAAAGTCATATTAGCTTCGCAAATTGTGCACTTTAGTCTCTGATCCAACTCCCAAGGAGTCTTGCCTGGTAGCATTGTGATCTCTTTGAATCCAATGATCGATTGTGCCTCTGACTTCGGCCTGCTAAATTCCCTATTCAGCACAATTTGGATATCTGCAATCCCCGCATACGGATTGTCATTAGAATGCTTAATATACCAGTTCAGTGCGTGATCGTGCAGAGTGTTGACCAGCATCGCTTTCTTTATATTATCATATGTCACTCCCTGCGCTTCCCATATACCTCTTATCACGAACCAAAATTGGTCTAGATCTTCATTTCCTACTCCCTTGAACACAGGAAACTTTATTGCGCTTGCCATATTGACTCACGGTGGTGGCAGAGGTGGTATGGGGGAAGATGGAGGTGAAGGCAGTGAAGCTGGCGGTGGTATGGGTGGGGGTGGTATGCGCAGATTCCTCTACCTTATCAAATTTATCGCACTTCATGGTGAGACCTTTGCAAGCTCTTCCTTGCGGAGGTGAAATCAAAGGGCTATTCTCTAGTCCCTTACTTCCTTCATTTCTATAGATTTTTCCACTTCGCATGGCTCCAAAAATCAAGGTAATTACATAACCTTTTTTTCACAAAATAAAATTTTAATCCAAGTATTCAGAGACTTTACATACTTACCTCGTCATCCTTTGAGAAAGCATCTCTCTGCCTCGCTATAGCTTACTGAAGTATCTACTGCAAACTCAGTAATTAATCCTCCTATAATTTGATTGAGCCAGTGATCAACAGTGTGCGCAATCCTATCCTCTGATGCTTCCAACCTGTGCACCAACTCTGGGGTCCACACAATAGGATTGTTGAGCTTCCACCTTCCTTGGCTATCTTCTAGCTTTGCGATCCACTCATACAGTTCAGTAGGGAAATATGCAAAGAAAATTTCATGGATCTTTGTGTACAGGTAGCAGTCTAACCACTCTTCCTTTGATAGTCGTGGATTCCTGTTCTCCTACGTCAAGAACTCGTGAATTCTCCTATCCAACCAACCTTCAATTTATTTCTTAGTTAGATTGCAATGATATGACATCAGACATCTCTATGCAGATTTTGGTCCCGGCAATGGAACCATTTGTTGGCTTGAGGGGGCCTGACCTAGGTTCAAATTTATTTAGCCAAACAAATTCCTATACTACTGGTCCTTTCGGAAACAACCCACAGAGCGCAGATTGAGATCTCACCCGAAGCAGTATGGGGGGTTGCTGGAACCAAGTTTCCACACCCTTGAGATGTCTGAGGGGTCGATTTAGTCCAACTTTGAATACCTTCGTGCAAGTCACTTCACACACTTTCCTGACCTATGAGGCCTTCGCGCTCTGTTATACCTGCCTTCGCGCAGCCCTAACTAGGGGCTGAGGAGCCTTCACAGTGTTGCACTATCTCCCCAAGCTACACTATGGATCTTACTTATATTCTTATAACAATTAGTTATCTTTGCGTAAACCAATACTTTATCTTATAATCACTTATTCAACACATTCATATAAGTTCGCACAGCCAATAAACAGTAAACTTGCAAATTCATACCCAATATACTTCAATGCATAAAATAGGAAAATATACGCAGAAATAATGTAAAACTTCTCTTTATTAATGCTTTAATCGGTTACAGACTCAACCTACCATGCACACTCAGCTGCAGGGGTCTACACACTCAGCTACAGACTACTAGGCCTCTGCGCACTCAACTGCAAAGCCTTCTCCTACTCCACTACCCAAAGACTCAACTTTACACTTAGACTCAATGCTTCATCATTAGATCTTTTGTTCACTTTTGCCTTTCTTACAACTTATATGCTCTCTCTATTTATACAATCCCATGGTCTGCAGACCATGGGTAGAACTCTCAAGTCGACACTACATTACAAAAGTAAGGGCAGACAACCCTATGACTTAATTACAAATTCGCACTCTATGCCCAAAAATCACGAAGTCTTTACATCAGACTTAGTCAAAACTTGGGCTTTAAGCCCCAAAACTTGCCTTGGGAGGATCCCATGCCCAACAATAAGGCCAAGTTCTCACAATGATTTATTCCCGACTATTCCACATGTGCACAAATATTATTGTGTCTCCTACATTAGGACATCTCGTTCCAATGGGATCAACAAGCCAAAAATTCATTTGAAGCCTTAAAAGATACATTGTCACAGGCACCACTGCTAAGCCCTCCAAATGATACCAAATAATTTATTCTCTACCCCTCATCCTCAAATGTAACAATCACAGGGGTACTAGTCTAATAATGTAGTGACAATTGGTAGCACGTCATTTACTACGTCAACTAGAACCTCTTTGGTCTTACTTTGAAGTATGAGCCAAAAAAAAGCCTTAGCCCTTGTACATGCAATCGAGAAGCTTTGGCACTACATTATTTAGGGACTACCACTATCATTGCAAATATAAACCCCATGCAATACTTTCTTGTGTCGAATGATTAACCATAAGTATGCCTGGTGGATGGTTATCTTACAAGAATTTGATCTTTAGTTTGCTTCCCCCAAGAGAAAAAAAAATTCTTATCCTTATAAATTTCATCATATATCTCCCCTTAGAGTCCCAAGGCTCCCCTATAAATGATTCTTTCCTAGATGAACACTTATTCGCTATATCCACAGACAACCCCTGGTATGGTGACATACTCCTCTTCCTCTGAACTCAAAAGTTCCACTCTCATCTCACTCGTAGCGATCATCAGTGCATTCGCCACCAAGCCCCCCGCTACCTCCTTATTAGAGACATTCTCTACCACAGAGGCATTGACACCATTATTTGTCGATTCCTTACCATTGATAAAGTCGAGCAAGTTTTAAATTACTACCATAACGGAGCTTGTGGGGGCCACCTCTCAGGGATGGCCACTGCCCAAAAGATCCTTTATTTCGGCTACTTATGGCCCACCCTTTTCCACGAATGTATTCAAGCAGTTAAAAGGTGTGAATGTTGTCAGTAATATGCCCACAAATCTTGAGCTCCTCTAGCTCCCCTACATTTGATCATCGTCGCTAGCGCTTTTTTAAAATGGGGCATTGATTTCATGACCTTCAAACTTCCATCTCAAAATGGCCACAAATACATAGTTGTTGTCGTCAACTACTTTACCAAGTGGGTCATAGCTATGCCCACATTGAAAAACACTTTTGATACCACCGCATGATTTTTCTTTAACCATGTCATCACATAGTTTGGTATTCCTATGGAATTAGTCTCGAATCATGGTAAACAATTTAAGAATGATATTTTACAAGAATTATCCCAACTCCTTGGCTTCTCACATGATTTTGCATCTCCATACTAATCCTAGTATAATATCCAGCTAGAAGTTTTCAATAAAGTCCTTAAGATGATGTTGCAACATATGGTGAACAAGCACAAAACCAACTGGCATCACATGTTAATCTCTGCCTTGTGGGAATAATGCACATTAGTCAAAACATCCACAAGCTTTTCTCCTTTCCACTTGGTATATGATGTTCCACATGGTATATGATGTCGAATTCATGCTCCCCATAGAGTGTGAGATCCTTATATTACACACTACCATCGAGTTCCTCCCATACACTTCGCCCCTAGAAAAATGGCTCTTACAACTGGAATACATTGACAAAAGTCGGCAAGAATCCCTCCAGCATGATGAAGCCCATAAAAAGAGAACCAAACCTCGGCTGTGGACATCCAATGTCACCCTACCTCTCCCACAACTACTAAGGGAATCAAAGGGGTCCAACATCAAATTTGTGACTCCCTTGGTGGCATAGGGGTCACCACTATAATCAGATGCAGCATCACCATCCTCTCGTAAAGGATGTCATAGATAACACTCCCATCACAGAATCTAGTCATCTCATCGCAGATCACCTGTGTGAGTTTCCCCGCCATCCTCTGGTAGAGAAAACCTACCCAATCAGAAAACATTCCCACCTGAAGTCTCTCTAGTACAGCAATCTGAATCCATGAGATACGATTTGGGGCCAATGACCCCAAAAGGATAAAAATCATAAATTTCATCACTCACATTGCCAAGTCCAAGATAGAAGAAATTGGGATGCTCTTTTCATCAAATGCATCCACCCCATAGTACTGGTTAGCCTAGGTCATCAACCCAATCCCTCCATGAGGGAGATCAGTCGGTAGCACCTCCTCCCGAGGTACCAATCATGTCACAAAGAAAATGTCCACCTTCGCGGTGAATATCAAGTTTTTCCCCCAGGTATAAAACACCTTCCTTACAGGCTTCCAACGGCTAATCATAAATCACAGGTTGTCTTCCTGCAACTTCAGCAAGGAGTTCTGAGTATACTTTAGTAACCCCTGCCCCTCCAACAATTGTTATGCCTAACCATCAATAGCCACCGCTGCATGTAGATCGAGTCAATCCCACTCTCACCACAAAACCATCCTACCCAACTCATGGTCCCCAAATGGTCAGTCATCTCCCAAAGAAAAAAAAACAACCCAAATGCAAAAAAAAATCACTTTTGGCAACCCACGCATATGTTTCCAAAATAGACATGTGGGTGTCTCGCGATTTTTATCCATATAGTCACACGTATCATGTCAATGTATGCCCAATACCCACAAGGTCCTCATCGAGAGGGCCTCACAGTTGTTTTTTCTATTGTCGTGCATATTACGCAATTGTTTCCCTCACAATTCCTCTAATTGTTCTATTGTTCATGTCCTACACGCGAGGTCCTCGTTCAAAGGGCCTCACAATTGTTTTTCGCACAGTTGTGACACTCCCACAATTGTTTTCCCCTTAAACACACACTTCGCGTGTCTTAGATCCCCAAACACCCGCAACTGTCATGCATTCACCCACGTGGGTTTCGAGATTTTTCCCTTAAAAGGCCAGTACGGACCACCATGTACGACCTACCTAATCTAGCCCAATGAATTGACAAAGGGGGTGTCAAGACGAGTAATATGTCTCTCCTCGGGCGCAACCCGGGTGCACTAGCTGACTGCAACAACAGAAATAGCTTGTTGGATCCACTCAATATTACACGTCAACAAGCACAAATAAGGTGGCAATAGGGGCCCCACACCCTTATATATTGCCATTCCTGTCATTTTTCTAAAGTCTCTTTCAAGAGCCCACGAGCTCCTTTCACAAAACCATCAACAGTGTTGGGATTAGGAAATCGACATCTACAACATGGTACGCTATGTTCCATTCAGTGATAATTCTCATTTTTGGGCTCATGTCATATTTTAGAGTACCATGAGGTGTGCCTTTTTGTGTTTTTCAGTATATCTTTTTCAATATGCTCTGATTTCGTATTGTTACATAAAGATGTTTTCACTTGGGTTATTGGCTTTCGAAGTTGTGGGTTCTCAACAACTTATCAGCAACCTCGTTCCCCTAATGTAAATCAACAGTTAAGGTATCATTCTCCACTCATCATGATAGGATTCCTTCAAAATTTTTCATATCTTGACATCATTACTTTGAAATAATCCATAGTGTCTGCCATCTCGACCAAGTTTACCATCACCTGCAACCTGCACATGGTAACCATCCACGTTGGTCGATAGAGCTTCACCCACATGGATGACCCCATTTCATAGTTCCCTTCACACTATCGATATCCATGACCATTCCCCAAAGCCGAGAGCTATTTCATACGCATGCCTTGAAGATCAGTCTCATGTCTCTCTTCTTTGTTTATTTCTCACCAACCCCCTCAGTCAACATTACTGATGGATCATAAAAAATGCACAACCGCATTCTACATTTGGCCTACCATCCATCCATATTGCAGTAGACCATCTACTTCATTACATTTGCCTCATCCTCCAACAAAGTTACCGATCAAACAAGAACTATTACCTCAAAATGAGAACTCTAGCCAAGAAAACCCCAAAAAAACATGAACAAATAACTTTAAAAAAAGAAAAGTGTTGATGTCGGAATAATGTTGTTTTTTATTTTATTTTTTTGGGTAAATTTTCAACATTTTTTAAAAATGGAAGTAAAAACCAATAAAAGCCATTTTTTTTGTGCAAAAAACACCCTGAAAACGAAAAGTGTTGCTACTGGAATAAAGTCTTTTTTTCAGAGTAAATTTTCAAAATATTTTAATAATGGCATCAAAGATAAAATATCATGACTCCGAAAAACCTTAAAATTCCAACGATATGTATGACATTAAAGATAAAATATCATGTCTCTGAAAAGTCTTAAAATTCCAACAATTTTTAGGCATGGCATTAAAGATAAAATATCATGTCTCTAAAAAGCCTTAAAATTCCAACGATTTTCAAGTATAACATTAAAGATAAAATATCACCTCTATGAAAAGCCTTAAAATTCCAACTATTTTCAACTGTGGTGTTAATATTCTTTTAAAAAATTATAACCATTTAATTTATATTAAATTATTTTTTTTTAGTTTATCAATTATTAATAATAATTTATTAAAAAATAATGTCTATTTAATATAATGTATTAAAGTCACTAGATAGGAAACCACTTCAATTATGATGAACGAACAACTTTACGAAAACAAATAACTTTATAGTTATTTTGGAGTTTTTTTATACTCTGCATTAAGCATTTGTTTTTTGGAATTTGTGTAAATATTTATTTTTAATTAATTTAAGATTATTAAATTTGTAAAATGTTTTTTAACTATATTTCATTATTCAGAAATATATATATATGTGTGTCGTTAATTTTGTTTTTATATTTAATAATATTAATAATTAATAATTAAATTATATTTCTTGGATTTAATAAATCAGAACTAATAAACATATTGAAAGTTGGCAAAAAAAAACAGAGATTACACAAACTTGTCATTTCCAGAATCTTATCAACTGCAAAGGAAGTACACCATCAACAAAAAATTGTTCTCCTAAATTTATTACTTCTACATAATTTTTATTTTGACATATATATCCAATAAAATATATTCAGAATATAGAAACATTGAAAAAATCGAAACTAATAAACATATTGAAAGTGGGCAAAAAAAACAGAGATTGCGCAACAACAACAAAAAACTTGTCATTTCTAGAATCCTATCAAATGTAAAGGAGGTACATCATCAAGAAAAAATTGCTCTCCTTTTGATTTTGACATATATATCCAACCGGATATATTCACAATATAAAAACAAAAACAAACAAACAAAAAACACAAAAATTTAAAAATAATAATAACAAGTAAATAAAAGTATATATCAAAACATAAAAATTTTAAAAAACATAGCCAAAAAAATTACAAT
>APFE030790641.1:60860-104212 GCA_000404065.3 Pinus taeda
AAAATAAAAAAATGATGAGGATTAATATCCATTAAGACTAATGTGATCTATCGAAATTCCAATAATTAAGAGATTAATTTAGACTCTTTAATATTTTATTTATATGACCAAAAAGAAGGGAAATAATTGTTCCTATATCATTATATTTATGTTGACTTAACAAGTCAATAAGGTTGGTAGTGTGGCAGATATTTTGGAAAAGAGAATGGGTGTAAGAGTCGGGAAATCCAAGAGAAAATGTTTTTCATATTTCATGTTCTTAGTATCGCAAAGCTCGCAGATTCTTTCATCCCAAGATGTTTTGGGAATGGACCAACATCCAAATTCATTTCAAAATTCATGAGAATTAGTTCTTATCTTTGCAATGTTCATCTTCTTCTTAGCGTTGGTCAAGCCAGAAATATAATTTTGGTTAGCCAGAGTGGGATTGATCACCTCCTTATAATACCTTAGCCCCATTTTCCCCTCTAGCTCCTTATCATCCCACAACTTATCCTTAAATTTGGAAGTAATGGTATTTTTAATATTATCTTTCTTCTCCAAGATGATATCTTCCTTTATCCCCCAATGGTTTAGCCAATAGTGGGCATCCTTGTGTCATCCTTGCTTAAGCCAGAAGTGGGGATTTTGATTAGAGTCAAAATCAATTTTGGGGAACCTATTATCTTCCATGTTGTAAAACTTCTTCTTATACATTAGATACCTAAATATAGTAATGCTTTTAATGGAGGAAAGGCGAGCTTCAATCAAGAGAATAGAATAAGAAGTACTTCCTTTAATCTCGAGGTTGTAGGTTCCAAATTATTTTTGGACCAACTCAATCTTCCTCCATGATTCTCTAGATATACTACAACCCCAAACCTCACAACCATATAAAATAACAAGGGTGATGAGAGTTTCAAAGAGGAATATTTTTTTACGCCAAACCCAATGATCAGTCGGCTTACAATTGTTTTCAAACTCATAATAATCTTTCCAACCTCCAATAATCCTTTTCTCAATGTTATAATTCTAGTTGAGTTGATGATGAATGTCAATGCCTAAATATTCGTATGAAGAAACCTTCTCCATGTAATTGTTATCATAGATAAATTTGTCCTGGTTGATCTTTTTGGATTTAATAATCATAACTTTAGGTTTTTTAGTATTAACATTCATACCCATCTTGGAGGAGTAATTATGGAGGATTTTAAGTTTCTTGTAGAGATCATCGTGACTTCTGGAAAGAAGAATGATATTTTCATCATATAGAAGAAGAGTAATGATCATACTAGTGAGCTTGGGGCCATTGTATCCCACAATTTCCAAACACTCTTCTAGCTTATCGATGTAAATGCCAAAAAGGATAGGGAAAAGGAGACACCCTTGATTAATGTCGATATTGTGTTAAATAAAAATAAAAATGACTCATGGTATTCGTAGCGCTGTATTAATCACTTTTAATTGACTAAGATTGCAACCATTTAATTTTCAACTAGGATAGGTCTGTTTATTTCAAGGAGTCTGCACTATCTGTGTCGATACACCACAGCCAAGAATGAAAATGGAAAACAGTAAAGAATGACGTTGAATCAATTGCAGAAATTAACATTCATACAGAAATAAAAAACACTCTACAAGAATGGAATCACACTTCACATCTACCATAATAATGGCGCGCCACACCCTGTACTAATAACTACACCAGCTGGTCAACTACCATACTTCTGGCCCAATTTGTGTAACAGCGTATCATAAATCTGGAGTTGAAGCAGATCTATTCTACAAATTATACAGTGATAGCAGAAATCGTGCATATACTGAAAAGAAAAGAATAATAATATACAACTACTCTACCACTAATGTCCCTGCTAAAGAGGAGGGCCCTTCCTCCCTAGCAGGGCGCAAGAATGAACATGAACTTAGTTAAGAATTCAACTCAAAGCCATTAACAGCATCAGCACAGTGTCTTGATATTAAAAATAATAAGAATTACATGATAAAAATAGCAGTACTCTCTGTGCCATCCCCCGTGCCCAAAGGATTGAGTTTCTCTTATCGAAATTACATACCCAAAAATCAGGAACAGATCAGTCATGAGAAAATCATGATTCTCATGTTGATCAATAAAATAGAAATTGTTATAATGAGTTCCTAAATGCAAGTTTTATCAAATACATCAGTTGGAATCATAACCGCTTAGCTCTGTCACTTTCTAAATGGATAGTTTGTAACTCCCCAACAGTTGTCACGTGGAATAGTACCCATCGCTTGACAGCGATGGTGTAACAGCATCCTACAGTAAAACAACAATTTGGGATGCAACATCAACATTTGGTAATAGCAACGACTTGTAATGGAACCCAGAATATAATTGCAACAATTTGTAACAACAATGCGGTGTAACAGCAAAGCCTATGACAGTACACGGAGTGTAACAGCAATATGTTTCATCATTCTCATAGATCAATCAGCGTGGTTGTCCATTTCATAACCTCGTTCTCACGAGTAGCACCTGAAAAAAGAGGAAACGAACCAAAAGACTTTTCTTATGTTTTCCCTAGTTAGCCATAAAAATGAATATTGCATCATTATATCAAGAAAAAATAGAAAAATAACATCATGGAAAAATATGTTGTTCATAATAAAGAAAGAGGCGTTAATATGTGAAGTTTTGTTGGTTTAGAGGGAAAAATATCAAAAACGGGGAAAGAAAGTATAGAAGATAGGTACAAAAACTACACCCAACATCTCCCCCAACTGAAGCAATTGCATGTCCTCATGCAAAACCTTAGTTTCCACTGCTATATCTCCGATGCAGATCTGTAAAGTCATAATCACTGGCAGTGTCTTCATCAGCATACTTGTATCCCTGAGTAGCCATCAATTGTCATGGCCAAGACTCCTATTCATAATCACACAAGTGGTAATGAGACTAGTACTCCTCCACTGGAAACCAAATCAGAGGATATATGAACCTCAGCCCAATCCAGAAGGCTCCCAGTGTTTTCACCACTTGGGCATATTCTTGTACTCGTGTAACAGTAGTCACAAAATTCTAGAACCTGAAAGAATCCCCTTCTTGTAATCTGGCAATGTTGGCTTTTGTGTGCTTGAGGCACCTTGTTATTGCTCAGATTTTCATTTGTGCATAAAGATTAAGGCAAAACCCCACAATCCTCCTTCTACAGGTGGATGACTACTCCTTAACGTCTGGAGTACTTAAGAATATTTTGAACTCGTGTCTCAATTCAGTGGCAATTCCTGGTTCTTCCCTAATCCACAATGTTGTTTTTCCCTCATTAGTTTCAGTCGACTTCATGGCCAAGTGACATTCAATTTGATTTCTCATAAAAGAAATAAAGACGTGCAACTAAAAATCCCCCATATAAGAGAAAATAGTTTCCACCATCTTTGCACTTGCATGTTCACAAATCATATTATGTAAAAACATCTCATTGAGTAAGCTTTGTTCATCGAAGTCACAGGCAAGAAAAACTTCTAGGAAAGTGTGGGTAGAAGTACCCATATATGGTATGTTTTGAAGAATTTCTCTTAATTGAAACAAATAAAATCATTCCCATAGGAAAACTGGATATAATGGGGATGGCCTCCTGCAGCCTAACAGGTTCAGGGAAGGCTCATAAAGCTTTTTCCTATCGTTCTTTAGGTCTTGAACCTACTGTTGTAACAGCTGCAGTTTATCTTCTTTCTTCTTCATAGCTTCTTTACTCCTCCATTCTTTCGCCAACTCCTTCTCTACCCACTTCTCCCGAAATGAATTCATCATTTTCTGATGTTCCCTAAGCGAGATCACTCCCTCTTGCAGAGAGTGTTTTTTGTTTCCAATTTTGTAATTCTGATATCAACAAAAATCTTTCCAAACACCATCCTTCATCAGGATCCTATGTTCTCTCGCATGCAGTATCATTTGAAGGTGTAACATCCTCCCGAGGGTGGAGCTGCTCCATTTCAATTGTTGGTTCTTGTGTAACAGCAGCATCATCAATGGGTTCTTGTGTAACAGCTTCTTATTTTTCTCCTTGGTTAGCTTCTACTTCCACTGTTGGTTCTTTTGTAACAGCAGTGTCATCCATAGGTTCTTGTGTATCAACTTCCAAGTTACTCTCTGTGGGATGCTTCATTTCAGCTGTTGGTTCTTGTGTATCAGCTTTCCAGGACTCGGTTTGTGTTTCCCTCGAAAAGGTGCTCACTGAACATACTCTGTACCCTGTTGTTGTTATTTCTTTAGCACAGGACGTGCACACAGAAGCAGGGACATTTTCTTCCCTGACCCTATTTATGGCCTCATCCAAGGTATCTAACCTTGAGACCCTTTCTTCCACCTTACTCTCTGCTAACTTTTGTCTTAACTTTTCATTTTCTCTCTTTAAATTTTCAATTTTAAGTAGCAAGGATTGGGTCTCATCCTTACTTGGCGAGGGGGGTCCCTCTGGCCGAGCCTTCTCTTCTTCTTTCTACTTTGTCATTTCCTTTCCCTTCTCAGATGTGGATGCGGGTTTTGGATTTCCACTAACCTTCACTCAATGCTCTGGCCGCTTATCACCTATCGTCTTGTCAACCAGTCTATTTTCACTCCTTACTTTCGAAGCCTGGGCATGTTTCTTCGTTTCGTCTGGAGATTCCTTAGAAGTCCTGGCTTGATTTCTTCGGGAATTCATAGCATTCTTCTTCATGAACTCATCCCAGCTCTTTCCCTAGTGACTCAGGGCATCTAGCATAATTATCTTAATAAGACTGTGGTTTGTGATGCAATTCTCTGGATGTGTAGCTGTCTTCAAAGCCGCAGCCATATGCCTGATGTTCCCCAATAGAAAATATGGTAGGTTTATCATCTATTGATGTTGGAGGTGATTCAACAATGAGAAGTGATAATTAAATACAATCTTTTTCTCTTCCCTCATAAGTGATGTACTTATGAGGTAAAAGGCAACATCTGCCCATGGCTGGGGAAGTGATAGCCTACCAATTCCTCTTCCTTTCTTTTCCAATTGTTCTTCTCCTTGGAGAAAGTCCTCCTTCAAAGAGGGCTAATTGATCTTTCTGTTGAACCACCTCTTGCCTTCTGTTGGAAATTTTGTCACATGAGAAAATACCTCCTCTATGACTTCCACCTGCAACACCCTAACCTTCGTTTGATACTCATTCAAATTCTAGACAAATCGGATAGCAATTGCTTCATCTGATCCCTCCAGCTTTTGGAAAAATCCAAACCAACCTGCATCCTTGAAAATTTGGCATGCTTCAGGACAATTTTCCAATGCCTTGGTTGAGTTTGGTTCATGTCGGATTTCCACCCCACCCATCTCTACGTTGTTACAACACGTTGTTCTTCTTTCTTCTTCTCTTTGAGAAATTTCGAAGTAACGACACAATGCTAAGTTATTCTAACTCTTCAAATTTTTCTCCTGTACTTCTTTCTGAGAGTTTTGAATGAGGATACAATGCTTCAATGGTGTGTGATGGTAGGGTGACACAGTGAGGTTAAAGGCATGGATTTCAAATCAAGGTTTGTAGTGCGCAATATTACTTCCCTATTAATGCTAAGTTATGGAGGATTTGTTCTGAGGTACAATTTTCTTTTCGGTATGATTGGTCATAAAATTTTACAATGGTTTTCGGTATGATTGGTCATAAAAGTTTACAATGGTGGTTATAAATGATAATGATTATGAAATCATCGTTCTTTAATTCCGGTTTTAAAATTCACAGGTCATGGACAGGTCATGGTGTAATTCGCCCTCCCCCTCACTTAAGGGTGACAGTTGTCCTCAGCTGTAAAAAGGATATCACATTAAATTTCCATAATTTCAAAATAAAATAGGACAGCAATATTACCATTCCATGATGTACCTGGTATGATGTCGAAAGAATAAATTGGTGACGAGGTGCGCATAATTAATTCCAGCGATCATGCAATTACTCTTGAATCGTGGTGATGAATGATGTATATCGCGACAGATAGATTCACTTGGATCATGGCTTGTAAGTTGTCGGTTGTTACAGATGTAACAACCAAGATGATTAGCATGCTCCTTTTCAGAAATTTATTATTAGTTTCCACAAGGATTAAAAAACAAAGAACTAAAAACGGGCTTGTAACAACATTATTATAAGATATGCATGAAATGACAAATGTTGTTTCAATGAAATTGTGTAATAGCCACCACAAAGTGGTTTTCAATTGTCACAAAAATTGTTTGTTTTGCACCCCTAAGAAGAGGTTTTCAGAGTCATATTGTCTATTATAATTATTATATTATTATTATTTATTATTATTATTATTATATATATATATAAACAGGTGTAACAACTGCCAACCAAGGTTGGTTTTCAGCTATTACACTTATAGGAAAATTTAAAATTTTGGTAGCACAGGGGGGTTTTCCCCTGCTCCTGTAATCTAAAGGTCAGAATCTGTGAAAATGTTAACAAATGAATCCCTTGAAGCAGGTTTATGATATACCCGAAGATGGTTCCCATTAGCAAGTAATGGTGTCCTCGCACTGTCAATGGTAACCATATTCACAATCCCATTTTCAAAGACTGCATCGGAGACCTATCCATCTGGTGCAGAGCTTACCCTTGAAATCCTTGAATCTCGAATCATATAAGAAACCCCAATCTCCTTTCTGAAATTTATTCTTTTTTATAAATGTGTCATGCCACTTAGCTCTCTACTGCTGGATAATCTTTGTTTGTTGAATAGTAGCCAATCGTTTCTCCTCCAATTCATTGAGTTGGTTCAACTGTTGTTTTTGTGTTGTAGTCTGATCCAAGTTTACCTGCAATGTTGTTCTCAATGTCTTGATTTCGAAATCTATAGAGAAAAGGGATTTTTACCATACACAAGTTCGTATGGTGAGAATCTCGTAGTATTCCTCCATGTAGTTCTATATGCCCATAGCACTTCTGGAAGTTTATCAACCCAATTAATTCGGTGGCTAGCCACAATCTTGGTAAGAATCCCCTCAATGACTTTGTTGGTGCTTTCCACTTGGACATTTTCTTGTGGGTGATAAGGTGAAGTGATTCTATGATGTATTTTATACTTTTCATCCAAATTTTGGATCAAGTGAGATGTAAATTGGGGCCCTCCATCTGTCACTATCTCCCTGGGTATCCCAAAATGGACAAAGATGTCTTCAAGCAAGAAGTCTAAAACAACTTGCTCCATGGTTCTAGTTAGTGCTTTTGCCTCTACCCATTTTGTGACATATTTCGTGTAGACCAAGACGTAAGACTTCTGTTGAGATGAAGGATTAATTGGTCCTACGAAATCCAAGGCCGATTTCTCAAATGGTTCTAAGACTATTTGAGGCTATAATGGCATCTCATCTGATTATAGCAATTGGCCCATCCTCTGGAAACTATCACACCCTTTCACGAACTTCTTATCATCATGAAATATTGTTGGCCAATAATATCCTGTCGAGAGGACTTTGTATCATGTATGCTTGTCTACGAAGTGCCCTCCACAAGGTTCCTCGTGACAAGATTTAAGGATATCAAAAATCTCATCTTCCCTGACACACCATCTGATCTGAAAATATGGTCCACTGCGATAGAGATTCCCCTCTATCCAGGAATAAGTAGCACTCTGTTGTATGATCTTTCTCTTTTACCTAGAGGATAAGTATTGTGGGGAATTTCCTGCAGCAAGATAATTGGTTATGTCTACATACCATGGTGAGTGAGTAGAAATAGTAAAAAGATACTCATCAGGAAAAGAATACTCAGTAGGAATGCAGTCGTCATCAATATTTAACCTAGAAAGAAAATAAACTACTACATTATCTTTTCCAGGTTTTTCTAGGATTGTGATATCAAATTCCTATAACAACAATAACCAACATGTAACCCTATCATTGGTAATTTGCTTATTCATTAAAAAATGAATGGCAGAGTGGTTAGTGTGTACAAATACTTGATACTCGATGATGTAATGTCGAAACTTGTTGATGGCATGCACTACTACTAGGAATACTTTCTTGGTCACTATATAGTTCAGCTCAGCTGGAGTCAAGTTCTTTCTTATGTAATAAATAGTGTAGGGTTTCCTATCCTCCATCTAGCCCAAAACAACACCCACAGCAAAGTCAGACGCATTTGTAGCTATGTGAAACGATAGTTTCCAATTTGGTCCATGAAAAATAGGGGTTGTTGATAAACATATTTTCAACTTCAAAAAGGCCTGCTCACACTTTCCTATCCACACAAATTCCACATCTTTCATAAGTAAGGAGAACAGAGGCGATGAAATTTTTGAAAAATTCTCTATAAATCTCCTATAATACCCTGCATGCCCCAAGAAACTATGTACCTCTTTTTGTGTCTTGAGAGTTGGGATTTTCAAGATTACCTCTATCTTAGCAGGGTCTACCTTGATCCCGTTAGCAAAAATGAGGTGTCCCAGCACGATCCCTTCATTCATCATCATGTGACACTTTTCGGTGCTCAAAGTAACATTAGACTGTACACAACATTCAAACACTTTTTTTAGATTAACTAATGTTGTTTCAAATGCATCACCATAAGTTGTAAAGTCATCCATGAGTATTTCAAGACAATCATTCAACAAATCTGAGAAGATTCCCATTATTTCCCTTTGGAAAGTTATCGGTGCATTGCAGAGTCCAAAAGGGGGAACTTTGCATGCGAAAGTTCCCCATGGGAAAGTAAAGTTCATTTTATCCTGATCCTCTGGGGAAATTTGTATATGATTGTAACCACTAAACCCATCTAAGAATGAAAAAACCTTCTTCCCAGAGATGGTTTCAAGGACCTGATCTATAAACGGTAGAGGAAAATGGTCCTTTTGAGTGGCTTTGTTAAGTTCTCTATAACTCACACAGACTCTCCACTTGTCATTCTTCTTAGGGACGATGACAAGCAGAGACACCCGTTGACTGTCAAATATCAGATAAATGAAGTTAGCATATAGGATTTTCTGCAATTCTTCTTTCACTACTTCCTTTGGTGAAGGGTTCATGTGGCACTGCGGTTTTCTAACTAGATTGCAACCATATTTCAAATAAATGTTGTGAGTGCACAGGCTGGGATGAATCCCTTTCATATATGTGTAGTCCCATGCAAATTCCTTTTTGTATTTATGTAACAGCAGTTTATTTTGCTCAGTAGTCAGGTTAGGATTGATATTCAAATACTTCCCTAGTTCTATTTCAACTGGAATATTGTCAATATGTGGAGTGGTTCTCATTTGTTCAAAGTTTACATCATCTACCTCATCTTCCTCCCTTGAATCTTCAATAGAGGTGAATAAAGTGAATTACTAATAAATCCGTTAATGATATCATCCTATGTCTCATCCGTAAAATATTGGGCTTTTCCAAGGGCAAGGAGCGATAAGGAAAGATCTGATTCTGGTTCAAATTCATCCCACCAAAGATTGTTCAAATCAATATTTGGTTTTGTTGGGGGGTAAATATTAAGGTTCTTTGTAGCTTGTCCATCTAAAATTATCATAGATCCATATATGCACCCTATAAATGCATCTGCAATGGCCAGCCAAGGTCTCCCTAAAATCAAAGGATGTCCCCCAGGTTGGATTTGGTTTGCAAGATAAGAAAGACAGTCAGATACCTCCAGGAAGCTACTATGATTATTATATCCTCCAATACCCCCTCGGGTTTAACACAGGACCTATCTATTAATTCAAGCATGGTAGGCGTATGTCTAAGCCCATGTAGCCCCAGGGTGGTAAAATGGTCCTTTTTCATTACGTTAATCGTCACCCCTAGATCAATCAATGTATTAGTTATGGGTTGGTCATCAATATAAACAGTAACTGTAGGATTCCTTGGATCATTATACTTGGTTAAGAGAGGTTGATCAGTAATCAATTCATAAAGTTTTCCCATCACATGTATAGTAGCAGGGTCCTTAGGTTTCCTTCTGGGCTTCTTAATGCACAGTTATCGTACTATTTTAGCATAGATAGGCACTGCTTTAAGAGCTTGTAGCAAAGGAATCCATACATGCAAGTTTTTCCACTCCCTAAGAAAGTCAGATTCAGTTTGTGAATTCATTGCAGTGTCAATTAATCTTTGGGAATATGAAGGATCTTGAGTCATAACAATGGAATCGATTGTTACAAGTGTATCAACTTTACTCGAGTTGGTTGTTACAGGAGAAAAATTTCTTCTCGGGTTGGCTGTTACAGGTGTAACATTTGCCTCAATATCTATCGTACCTTTTTTGGAAGACTCACATTCCTCCTTGGTGAGGATAGGGGAGCGGTTTGGTTTAATCACCTTACCTGACCGTAGTTGAATTTCATTAAGTCCAATGGGAGTGATAAGATAAGTCTGGAAGGTATTCGGAGCCTCTATGCTCTAGGTTTCCTTATTATTTGGGTTAGGGCTAGGTTGCACAGGTAATTGGGGTCGCACAGGTGGTGTAGGAATAGGAGTGTGGAGAGGAGGAAATTGTAACTGTTGTTGCATCGGCAATGCAAAGGGGGGTGGACTTTGGGCATTCCCCCTCTAGTTTTGACTCCAAGGATATGGTTGAGATGGAGGATATTGAATAGGTGGAGAAGGAGATCATTGGTTCCAGGGTGAAGGAAATTTCATTTAAGAAGGAGTAGAGTACTGCCATGGATATTGTTGAGCGTTATATGCATTATTCCATGAATTAAAAGAAGAGAAATCTTGAGACATACCTAGGGGTCGTGGCTGCCATGGTCTCCTGGGTCCAATGAAATGGGAAGACTAAACTTCTTCACTTGACTCTCTAAGCACTACTTTCACTCTGGGAAGCTTCGGACATTTACCTTTAGGATGTTCCAGTTCACAAATATTGCACAAGCTAATGATGTTCATTTCGCAATCCCTCAAGGGATGTTTCTTTTTTCACTTCAAACAGAACACAACTAAAGTTATATTAGCTTCCCCTTGTGCCTTCTTGATTTGTGCCATCGTTATCTAAGAAGATAAAGTAATAGGGAAGTAAATTTTAAAATTTTCAAATAAATTCTCGATCTCTACTCTGATTACTCCTCCACTTGTAGATTTCTATATTCGGGCAGAGGCATCTCGTATCACGCTTCTCCCCTTCGACAATCCTCTAGAGAATCTCAAATAAATCTTTATTGTCTTGGCTAATGGTTCTTGAGATATTTCCCCCTTCCCTAATAGATTCATGGTATCAAGGCAGTCATCTCTCATTCCCCTTATGAATATGGTCTTCAAGATCTCTTGATCTAAGTCACTATGTTTAGATCTCTGCAAGTTGTAATGGAATTGCTCCACATAGTCCTCCAATCTCTCGTCCTCCTTTCGTGTCATCCTAAATATTTCTTCCCTCAAGTCCCTGGTTATACAATAATCTTGATACTTAGATAAAAATGTCTCTTTCATGTCACCCCATGTTTGAATGGAAGCAGAGCCTAATCCCGTGAACCATCTCTAGGCTGCTCATTTTAGAGTAGCAAGAAATAATTTTAGTTTATGAGCATCTAAAACATTATCATAACTCCTACAAAAGACATCAAATTCAAACAAGAAGGTGTCAGGATATTCTACATCCATTCCTTGAAAAGATGGAAGAGATGATAAAGGAACGTTTTTCATGGGAGCCTCGCCTCTGATATCCCCTATTGGAAACTCAAAGGTGGTGATGGTAGCATTCGTTTTAGTGTTTTTATTATTTTTGTCCCCCATTTTTGACCCTCTTAATCCTTATTCTAACAGGTCTTCTTCATATTGTTCAAGTGATTGTCTTATGGGTGAAATTGATAGCTCAGGCTGCTTCAGGGCTAGTTGTTTCACTGTGTTGCCCAAATCTGGATATTGATAAAACAATAAATGTTCTCTCATTTCAGGCTGCTAGTGCTCCCCCTCAGTTTCCCCTTATCCCTCGGTCCTAAGCTTCTGGTCACTAGCTTCCCTCTCTTGCTCCTGATTTGGATTCTTACCCTTGGGAGTGTTCACACTAGTTTGAGAATGATATGGTCTGGAGATAGAGGAATTGGATGCTTATGTTCTTATTATGGGAGTAACAGATTTTTGTGGCCCTATTTCCTTGTGTCCCTCTAAGAATTTGACTGCTCTTTTTCTTCTTTTGAGATCATCTCATGAAGAAATGTTTTCCTCCCCAAATCTTCACTCTGCTTTTCCTTTTTAAGACCCATGTTTCCTACGATTAATTAGAGTGGGGTTGTTTTCGGTATCTCTAATATTCCTACAATTTTGCACATGGACCCTATGTGTATTGATTCACACCCTAAGTGTCTCATTTTCTATAGTGGTGTGCCCACCCAGATTTGTTAGAGCAATGTGCAAGTTCTTACATCTTGTCTTACCGCCAACCAACTAAAGAGATGAAGATACATTCTTTAAGAAAATACCAAAATGCCACACCCTAAGGGCCCTAGTGATCATAGTGGTGAGCCCGCCCAGGTATGTTAGAGTGATGTGCATATTCTTACCTCTCGTCTTACCACCCAGCAATTGTGGATAATGAACACTCTATCATCAAACAAACAGATTGGCTGACTGTATCATCAACTGCCTTCCCCGGCAACAGTGCCAAATGTAGTATTGTATTAATCAATTCTAATTGACTAAGACTACAACCATTTAATTGTCAACCAGGATAGGTCTATTTATTTCAAAGTGCACTATCTGTGTCGATACACCATAGCCAAGAATGAAAATGGAAAACAGTGAAGAATGTCACTGAATCAATTACATAAATTAACATTCATGTAGAAATCAAAAACGCTCTACAATAATGGAATCACACTTCAAATCTACCATAACAAAGGCGTGCCACACACTGTACTGATAACTACACCAATTGGTCAACTATCATACTTCTAGCCAAATTTGTGTAACAGCATATCATAAATCTGGATTTGAAGCAGATCTATTCTACAAATTATATAGCGACAGAAGAAATCGTGCATATACTGAAAAGAAAAGAATAATAATATACAACTACTCTACCACTGCAGTCCCTGCTAAAGAGGAGGGCCCTTCCTCCCTAGCAGGGCGCGGGAATGAACACGAACATAGTTAAGAATTCAACTCAGAGCCATTAATAGCATCACCACAGTGTCTTGATATTAAAAATAATTAAGAATTACAAAATCAGAATAACAGTACTCTCTGTGCCATCCCCCATGCCCGAGGGATTGAGTTTCTCTTATATAAATTACATACCCAAAAATAAGGAACAGATCAGTCATGAGAATCTCACGATTCTCATACTGATCAATAAAATAGAAATTGTTATAACAAGTTCCTAAATACAAGTTTTATTCAAATACATCAGTTGGAATCATAATCGCTTAGATTTGTCACTTTCTAAATGGATAATTCGTAAATCCCCAAAATTTGCCGCATGGAATAGTACCCACGACTTGACAGCTACCATGTAACAGCATCCTATGGTAAAACAACAATTTGGGATGAAATAGCAACATTTGGTAACAACAACGACTTGTAACGCCGCCCGGAATATAACTGCAGCAATCTGTAACTGTTAAGACACATACATGGCAAACAAAAAGTGTAAATGATAAACATGAGTGTGTTTATTATTGACAATGATATACATTTATAGTACATTCACATGACTTTTGGTTTTGTATTCCAAGGTCTCTTGGACTTCCTTAGACTATTCAGCTTCCACACCAACCCTTAGAGGATTAGGTGTCCAACATTCCCCCCCTTAATCCGAAGGGTTATGTATGAGTCCAAGAAGAGAGTTGTAATACAAAACGTGCAAATATGCATGGCATCACTATGTTGAATGTTCTCTCTGAAATGTTGGTATAAGGGATGTGGTTTAAGGATGACCACCAACACTGGAACGCTTAGTGCAGTTTCCAAAACTCTTCCAAGTCTGACATGAAGCTCAAGTCTTCTGCTAGAGGAAGTGCTCCTAATGTTTTGAATAGGGAAACCTTCAACCATGAAAGGGAGGTCTCACCCCACATAAAAGGGTGAACCTCAACCTGAAAAGGGACATCTCAACCTGTGATGGTTTAACAATGACCAACAACTCTGGAATGCTTAATGCAATTCTTGGAACTCTTCCAAAACTGGAAAGAAGCTGAAGTCTTCTTCTAGAGGAAGTGTCCCCAATTCTTTGAAGAGGTATCATCGACTGAAGGCATGCTCAGGGGCATATTTGTCTCTAGCTACAACTCTGAATCTAGTATGGCAAGTTGTGGCTCAGGCTCGCTTGATGTGGCTTTGAAGCTTGTAGATGACCATCATTTCCCCCCCTGTCAGATACAAGGTGAGAAGATGAAGAGATATCAACTGCAATACTTTTCAATATTCGAGAACAAATCCTGTTGTATGAGCGAAATATCTTCTTGGTTGTTGAAGCCCATTCCCAACGATCCATCCAAGAGGAATCTTTGTTCTTGCAGAATGTTTGTTTCTGAAGCATCTGTGTGAAAAATGACTGGTTTTACGACAGTGATTATATGGATGAAGATCAAAACAATGATCTTTCATGTGGCCAACTCGGTCACAGTGTTGGCATTTCACAATCTGTTGTTGTTCCTATGGAAGAGGGGAAAAATATGGAACAGATGAAGGTGAATTGTCATGAAGGAATCCAGCACTCTAAAACTGGATGGGCTTTGAGTAGTCTGGAATATGAAAGGACACATCCTTATCATATCCAAGACCAGTTTTGTGCTTGTTGTGGACAAGATCTTCCCAAGGTCTCATGACTGACTTGGGAAGTGCAGACTGAATTTCTGCATCTGCATGTACAATTGTTGCTTCATTGGGTACTAAATCTGAATGGGCTTCAACAATATGGGAGTTTATCTCAATGTTCTGAATAGAATGAGGCTTACCATGTTGTAGCTTTGTCTCAAGCTACAAAAACTCAATATTCTCTTGTGCATTTTGGAGACAAATTTTAATATTGGAAAGAGAGGTTTTGTTGAACTTAACCATCTCATCAAATATGGAATGTATTAAATTATTCAGTAGTTTGAATACATCATCCATTCGATCCATTTCAAACCAATATAATGATGTTATCTTCAACTACAAATTGTCCTATAAAATGATAAATAGCTACAACTATTAGATGAGTAGCAGGATACCAATATCACCAAATCACTGTAGCAGATAGCGCAGTATCATTTTCAACGCAGCAAATGACTCGCTACTGCAATGTACTTACTTCTCAAATTATTCAAGCTACTCACACTGTGAAAAAGAGAGTCAATCTTTGACTTTCTTTGAAAATGAAATTTGTCGATAGTTCTAGTAGAGCCTGGTTTGTGTCATCAAGATACCAAAGACAATCAATTCCAAGGAAGCTGGATCGAACCCTGCGAACTAATTTCTCATCATTGAACTAAAGCTTCAAAAAAATCAAGTACCTTCACCTAGTGCTAGAATCAGGAAAATTCTGAAATGATCAACGAAGTATCTTTAATGTAGTGATTTGTCAAGCCCCTTTTTGGAAGGTCAAAATTCAATAATTCTTCAAATTTAACATTTGTTTGCAAACTAATGGCGCCATTCGTTTCAAAGCCTCAACCATCCATGGCCCCTGGATTTGTCCCCTTTGCAAATGCAGCACAATGGATACAATTTAGAGGCGGAGCACTTGAGAAAGCAAATGCAAGGGGTCATTGTTGGTAATTATAGAGCCTTCATTACTGCAGTTGGCGCATTGCAGTCAGTTAGGGAAGGAGTTCAATTGACAAACATTTGGAGTCATTGATATCAGAAGTGCCAAGGCTTACTAGTGGACGCAGTGATTTTATGGACTCAACTCAGCAAATATTAGAGAAGCAAAGGTTAAACCGTACTCTTCTAGTAAATCATAGTACACTACTTGATTTGCTTGAAATTCCTCATCTTATGGACACGTGTGTATGAAATGGAAAGTATGATGAAGCTCTTAACTTAGAAGCTTTTGTCCTAAAGTTAGCAACCATGCATTCGAAATTTCCTGTGATTCAATCATTAGCAGAAGAAGTTAGGAAAACAACACAATCTATGCTATAACGGCTTCTTCAGAGACTTAGAGCAAATATTCAGTTGCCATAATCTCTTCAAGTGATTGGATACCTTTGTTGTTTAGGATTATTTAATGAGCATGAAATGCGCTTACAGTTCTTGAAATGCAGAGAAACATGGATTGCAGCTATCATTGACGATTTGGACCAAGGAAATGTATATGAGTTCTTAAAACGAATGGCAGATTGCCACAAAGTGCATATTTTTGATGTTGTTACACAATACCGGGCTATATTTGCTTATGACATGTCTGTGAATGAAGAGAACTATGATGATGGTCTGCTTTTTAGTTGGGCTATGCACAGGATAATTTCACATTTAAATACACTTCAAACTATGTTACCAAGAACAACTAAGGTGTATCATTAGCAATTATTCTTGAGTAATGCATGTACCTGTGCAATGAGCCTCGGTTGGGTTGGATTAGATTTCTAAGGTCTGCTTCCTTCCCTTTTTTGAGCCTCGGTGCACAATTTATTTGTGCGCAATATGGCTGCTACAGTTGAAAATTTTCAGCTTGCGTTGTGAACCGGTGATAGGGAGGATAACAATACAGCGTTTAGTAGTGCATTGTATGACTCACTACACTAGGTCAATCGAAAGGTGTTGTGGGAGTGCAATGAGGAGTTACCTGTGCCTGGAGGTATCGAAGAAGCTGAGTGTGGTATGTCGAGGGGCCAGAGCACAGTCCATCGATATGTCTTTGCTGCTCAGACTTCCACCTCTATTAACCACCAGTTAGACTTCCTCAACTCGTTCTAGTGATATTCCTTATCGCAGAGCCATGTGAATATTCATCTCACTGCTCCCAATGTTCTTGTCTTATGTATGTTCATTGAACACAAGTGGTGCAGTGGAATCGAACACGAAGCCTATTGAACCATGCAAACCCCCAAAAGTGACTCCCAAATATCTTTGTATAATAAGGCAGAGAATACGAGGCAAGCAAGTAGGTAAGAAGCAGGCAGTCAGTATCACTCCCTGGCCCGTTTCTTCTCAACTACCAGGTTAAACAACTGCTATTGCATTGGATTCAAACACCAGGCAGCCTGTCTATTGGCCAAGCTATTAATCAAAATACAATAACAACTAAGCCTACATTTACAGAATGAACAGCACTGTTAGGACCAGCCTATTTCATGATGAGGTAGCATTAGTGTAGCAGAGTCTTAGAAAAATCACAGAAGGTGTTAAATGTGTAGAGAATATGGTAGAGGCGATTTTGCTATTTGAGACCCTAGATAGAGAACCCAACGCGAATCTTGCTGAGAGGTCAGCCTGATGGTGCTCAGCATGAAATAGGCATGCACACAATAATGATAGTTCTATCCACAGGAATGCAGAACTAACATGCACAGAGAGGCCACAACTAGTGGCTCAAATTTGAGCAGGGCAGAAATTCGCCTACAACTCTAATACCATGTTAAGACACATACATGGAAAACACAAAGTGTAAATGATAAACATGAGTGTCTGTTTATTATTGACGATGATATACATTTATAGTACATTCACATGACTTTTGGTTTCGTATTCTAAGGTCTCTTGGACTTCCTTAGACTATTAAGCTTCCACACCAACCCTTATAGGATTAGGTGTCCAACAGTGACAGCAACGCAGTGTAATAGCAAAGCATGTGACAGCAAAGGGAGTGTAGCAGCAATTTGTTTCATCATGCTCATAGATCCATCGACGCGGTTTTCCATTTCATAACCTCGTTCTCACAGGTATCACCTGAAAAAGAGGAAAGGAACCAAAATAATTCTCTGGCGTTTGCCCCAATCAGCCATAAAAAGGAATATTGCATCATTATATCTAGAAAAAATGGCAAAATATGTTGTTCATAATAAAGAAAGAGATGTTTAATATGTGAAGTTCTATGGGTTCGGAGGGAAAAAGATCGAAAACGGGGAAAGAAATTATAGAAGATAGGTAAAAAAGCTACACCCAACAATATCAAGAACCCATGGTATTCATGTGGAATATTGCCTATTTAAACCAGCCTAGATCCATCTTAACTATGGATCTACCAAGCACTGAGAGGGATTAAATCTCTTGAGATGCAAACCTCTTTTAGAGTGAAAAGAGATTTGATCCCTCTCGACACTTGGTTGATCCAGAGTTGAGATGAATCTAGGCTTGTTTATTTTGTTTTCAATTTTTTAAGTGTTTTTCCAATTTTTATTTTAAACAATTTATTTTTATTTTGTTATTTTGCCAACTTTTTTTAAAGTTGTTTTTAATTTTTTTTAAGCAACCATTTTACTTTGTTATTCTTATTTAAATCATATGTGAAACGTTATTTTTGGAATATATATATCTATATATATTGTCTCGAAATGTGTAGATTTTTAATTATATCTATATGCAAAAATGTGTATTTTTTGTCAACTAATTAAAATCATTATTATTTCAGTGACAATTATTTTATGTGTATTGAAGTATTAATTAATGATACATAAAAATATAAAAAAATGCTAACTTCAAAATAATGTTTTTTTTTACTTTGCAAACAATTGAAAAATTCATTACAAAAAAATATTGTAAACAAAAAAACAAAAAAACACAAACTTGAAAAACACTTGTATCCAATATTTAAAAGATTAAAAAAAAAGATAAAAAATTAAAAAAAAAAAAAAAATGCATACTGACGACATTAAAAAAAAAAAAAAAAAAAAAAAAAAAAAGGTCGAATATATGCCCTCCAAAAAATGGTTTATGTTGCATCAACTCTTTTCAATATCAGCATGAAAATCACCCACGTTTTTAAAAAAATGTTTCATACTTAATATGTAAGAGAATTTAAAGTGTCAGAAATATGCTCCCAAAAAAAGGGTGGATGTTGCATCAAAAATTTTCAAAATTGTTATGAAAATCACTTAACATTTAAAAAAACATTCATATATAATACATAAGGAAATTTAAAGAACAAAAATATGTCTCTCCAAAAAAAGGTGGATGCTTCATCAACACTTTTCAAAATTGGCATGAAAATCATGATTTAATATGACCTCTAAAAAAAATGAAACCTCTGTATAGTTCTCATTAAGTTGGTAACTTTGTTATCTCTTGTTCCATGTCAACTACAGAACAAATCCTTCTATGTTATCGACTTCATGGTCCTACTTAACATAGGCCCTTTGCTCCATGGAAAGTTAGAGGAATTTCAATAAAGCATTTAAAGTATCCCCAATTTTTATTTATTATTATCATTTTGGTATTTATCATTAATAATAATTTTTCTATTGGTAATTAATGTCCATTTTCCTTCCTCCTTAACTTCTTTTACTTTTTAAACTTCATTATTTCAGCTTTATATTCTATTATAAGATCTTCACTTGTAAATACTTCTAACCATTCAAAATTTGATATTTTACTAAATATACCATATTTATCAATCATCATTAGAACTTACCTTGATACACATAATAACCTAGCTTTATATTCAAATATTTCATCCAACCTTTTTATTTTTATAATATGCACTATTTTGTTTTATTTGATTGATAAAACACTCAATGCCACTATTTTCTATAATTTAATTAAATATAAAATCTCTATTTAATAATTTTACTATAAGATATTAATAAAAGACTAACAAAAATTTCCACCAATGTATATATATAATATATAATTATATATAATAATGTTAATTGGTGTTATTTTCAGGTGGTTGGATGAACAGGTTGTTATCTTCCCTACCTAGATTCAGACCCTCCTTTCTTTCTTTCCTCTTTTATATATATATATATATATATAACTCTTATATCAATTTATCAACAACAACAAAAAAATTGTATTACATCACAAAACAATCTATATATCCTATTTCTATAAATGCAATGAATTATTATATTACATTTAAAAGTATTAATATCATATAAAATTCATTTTATCCTATTTTTATAAATACAATGCAATATTATATTACATTTAAAAGTATTAATATCATATAAAATTCATTTTGTCCTATTTTTATAAATATAGTGTGATTTTAAAATTATTAATATCATATTAAATTATAAAGATTTTAAACTATTGGACACGTAATCCTCTAAGGGTTGGTGTGGAAGTTGAACAGCCAAAGGGAGTCCAAGGGACCACTTGGAATATGAAACCAAGGGTCACTCCTATGTATTATAAATATGTATCATTGTGAATAAGAAAAGAAATTCAATGCTTATCTTTCATATTGTCTCCGCCATATATGTGTTTAACATGGTATCAAAGCCACATGTGTGGCCTTCTCCCACCATTAAATATGTGGTCTTCTCCAAACTAAGTGCTCTGTTATTCAACCCATGCTTTGTGCACTACTTTAGTTTTCCTCTTTATCTTCTGCACTGTCCTTCCTGCAGAAACGTTACATTTACCTCAAAGTGAATCATGTCAGCTATTAATCTATCACCTATCGTTGCGCCTTATTATAGCCCGATGTATCATTCCTATGCGCCATCTATGTCAAGTGGAAATGGCTTTGCGCCATCCCTATTAGGTAGTTGTGACTCAGGCTCAGTAAAAGATTCTTGGGCAGGAACTCATTCATTATGTCGTTCGTGCATCCAAATATCATAGATCCTAGCTCATTTGGTGTCAATAATCGGAATTGAACCTCATTTCCATCCAAACATTGGCATTGTAATCATGCGCCCTGCCAATAATTTCATTGTGAGGCATTTTGCTCCCACTGTCGCTCCCTAACCTGGCTAGAGAGTCGCTGACCTTCTGGCTCTTTGCAGAAGTTTTAGTGGGGCTCTTCATGTGTTTTATAGGAAAATTTTGGGGACAGAACAAAGGTTCGATGATGCTATGAGATTGATGAAAAACACCTAGATACAAGTATGGTATAGAGTTTGAAGGAGCCTTTCAATGCAAAATTGAAGTGAAATTTTACTCCATCCACCACAACAGTCGACTCCCCTCACATATCTTGGTACCTCTCCACAGTCGATTTCTCCAACGCATAGTCAACCTGCACTGTAATACTCCCCGGTCCTATAATACCACCCCCCAACCGCTACTGCCCAATCTGTTGTTGTCAAAGGAACACAAAATGTTTTGAACGTTCTTTTACGCAGTTGAATGTGATTCTTCGTGTTGAAGCCAATAAGCCTCCCAGTTGCACCATACCAATCCATTGTCTCCTCCCACAACAGAACCTCCATACGTTAATACCTCCATACTCCCGACGGGTATCCAAATCTCCCCCTGTGCATTTTTTAGATCCCTCGAAAGCTTACACCCTTGATTCTCTACACCGTCAACTCCTCTCACTAGACCCGTCAACTCCATACCCACCGTTTCCCTCACACCCCTCTCCACTACTATACGACAGTCCATTTAATATACCATCTCGAGAGCGTGGAACGTTGATTGTAACCACTATCTAGTTCACTGCATACCACTCTGGTTTCCTCCACTTCCTTTGTCATGATGCTTAAAAAAAAAACATTGGTGCACACCATGGTATAGTGGTACGCCTCCTATACGCTAGCCTCTGGGCTGCTATACCAATACCACAGTTATATACAACTCCCACGGCACCTTTTGAGTCACTGCAACAAGCCATCCCACAATCGGTTGGCCTCCCGCAGCTCCTGAACGCTACTCTTGAACATTGTATCATTATCACACCTTCTCCTAGTCACAATACATGCATCATGTATTGTTATCCTCCTGACTACACAATGCACTCATCTCCCTCCTGTTCACATCTCCCACTACCTTCTACATGGTTCCATACTCCACGTTGCAAACGCATCGACTCCTTGGTCCTCACACCTCGGTTTCCTCCAAACCACCTATGTAATATCGGCCCCCCTTATACAGTCTCATAAACCAACAACATACAATGATTTGGTGTTGGCTGTGGGGTCCATATCTCTGGCATTCATGCATAGACCATCACTTCCTGATTCAGTTTGTTAATAGATGCATGTTAATACAGTTCGGTTCTCGTCAATCATACGTTGCATCGTGGCCTTCATTCCATCATTACAAAAAAAGAAAATATGTTTGGCTAAATATGGTGTGTGGGTAGATTAGGTCAAAATAGAAACTAGTTTCCTATGTGTTAATATACAATACTATTTCCATTTGTTGTGCATCATATTTGGAGGATAAATAGGAGTATGCAGTGCTGCAAACTTAGCAGCTATAAACACTAGTTGAGTTTCTCATCTTTTCAGGCCTTTGCATGACTCAAGGGTAGTATTTTTTTGTTTGAATAGAGGTTGAAAAAAATTATTGAGTGTGACCTGGATATTTTTCCTTCGAAGAAAACTAGGCTAGTTGTTTTCCTACCTACTTTAACTTGGTTTGGTTGACAACCCCACGAAGAAGCCCTTCTCATAAGTTCATTAATGCATTTTTAATATCTTTTGAGCTTGGATTGTTAAGGAAATGGTTAGGATTGATGAAGTATTAGAGTTACTCAACACTCTTATACACTCTTCTACTAATAGCAGAGTGAAAATCAGAAAAGCCTCTCTTTCAGACATTCAGACTTGTCTGCAAAATGCACAAGACAAAATTGATTTTTTGCAGCTTGAATCACACGTATAGCAAGAGGAGTTACATAACTATAGCTATGATTCTGAACTTGTCTTTATTCAGGACAATTCTTTGTTTGAGACACACTCCCATCAACAACTAGAAATTGATCAGATCATTGAGCCCCTCTCAGGAGCAGTTGTACATGCAAATGCAGAAATTCAATCTATACTTCCCAAGTCAGTCATCAGACCTTGGGAAGAGCTTTTCCATAGCAAGAACAGAACCCATATTGGATATGAAAAGGAGGTTTCCTTTCATATTCCAAATTACTCAAAGCCCATCCAGTTTCAGAGCGTTAGATTTCTTCATGACAATTCATCCTCAGTTGTTCCAGATTCTGCTCCTCTTCCACAGCAACAACAACAGATTGTGAAATGCCAACATTGTGAAATATTTGACCATATGAAAGATCATTGTTTTAATCTTCATCCATGTAAGCATTGTCATAAAACCAGTCATTCTTCAAACGGATGCTTCAAAAACAAGCCTCCTGCAAGAAAAAAGATTCATCTTGGATGGATCGCTTCTTGGCAATGGGCTTCAACAGCCAAGAAGATATTTCAGTCATATGTCTGAACTTGTTCTAGAGTATGGAATAGTCTTGCACTTGATTTTTCTCCATCATCTCACCTTGTATTTGACAAGGGGAAATGATAGTCATCTACAAGCTTCAAAGTCACATCAAGCAAGCCTAAGCCACAACCTACCATACCAAATTCAGAGTTGTAGCCAGAGACAAAGATGCCTTTGAGCATGCCTTCAGTTGGTGATGCCTCTTCAAATAATTGGCAACACTTCCTCTAGCATAAGACTTCAGCTTCTTGCCAGTTTTGGGAGAGTTTCAGGAATTGCATTAAGCATTCCAAAGTTGGTGGTAATCCTTAAACCATCACAGGTTGAGACCTCCCTTTCATGGTTGAAGGTTTCTCTTTTCAAAACATTAGGAGCACTTCCTCTAGCAAAAGACCTCGGCTTCTTGCTAGACATGGAAGAGTTTTGGGAATTGCACTAAGCATTCCAGTGTTGGTGGTCATCCTTAAACCACCCCCTTATACCAACATTTCAGAGAGAACATTCAACCCACTGTTGCCATGCATTTTTGCACATTTTGTATTAAAAATCTCTTCTTGGACTCATACATACCCCTTCGGATTAAGGGAGGGAATGTTGGACACCTAATCCTCTAAGGGTTGGTGTGGAAGTTGAACATCCAAAGGGAGTCCAACGCACCACTTGGAATATGAAACCAAGGGTCATTCCTATGTATTATAAATATGTATCATTGTGAATAAGAAAAGAAATTCAATGTTTATCTTTCATATTTCCTCCCCGTGTATGTGTTTAACATAAACACCAATTTTAATATCAAGCATAGAGATGCATGATTATTTTGATTATTCATTAACAATAGTTAAATTTTTATTAGAATCGCAAAGTTTGAATGTTATTTTATCCAATGTTAAAGTTGGTATTTGCCTAGATATCAATAGGGGAGGTATTATGTATTAAATTGGGAAAGTTGATTTAGAAGGAAGATTGAATATAACTTGTGTTATAAGAAAAGTTCAATTTTAATATAGGATCAAGTTTAATAGTAAGTGAAATTAATATGTATTAAATTCAATTTTAATATATGATCAAGTTTAATAGTAAGTGAAATTAATAGATATTAAATTGGGAATGTTGATGGAGAACGATGGAATATAATTTGTGTTATAAGAAAGTTCAATTTTAATATGATCATTTTTAATGATTAGTGATATTAATATATTCATAAATTGATTAGTGATATTAATATATTTATAAAAAATGTTGCTTTTGTATATGTTTTTTTTAATTAATTATTAAATTTAAAAGTGTTTTAATCATGTTGATAGGTTTTTTTTCTATCGAGTTAGGGTGAAAAAGACACGATTCACTTTGTCTTTACTACAATTAAAATTCTATACATGGAAGTGTTGAAGATGACAATTTCAAAATTCTATACATGGAAGTGTTGAAGATGACAATTTCAATGGTTTTGATAACGACGGGTAGCATTCAAAGTTCAAACCCCTATATAAACCTCACCGCTACATCGCCTATTTATGAACAACGTTGTTATGATCGAGAATGGCAAATTCCTACTGTACTACCTTACCCACCGATCCTAGTTTATGAATGCCACGATGTGGCAATGGATTTGATGTCATCAAGTGACAAGCCTTTCTCATTACGTAAGCTTCAAGAACTAGAGCGTCAAAGGCTTGCTCTAGATGTTCTAGTATCATTGGAGACAGATAAGCGCTACAGCTTCTGATGAACTGTAGCGTTGGATACTTCTCTCAGGCTTTTTGATGTGCCTCTCTTGTAAAATTTGGTGAATGGTTGGCACAGTTGTGTACCAAGTGGCACCATAGGTTTTCATGTTGTTCTAGAATGATGAGGCTGAGAATCGATCAGCAGACAAAATAACGACGGTTCCGCATGTATCTAGAAATGAGCTACAAGACCATGGATACGAAAGAGCGGTAAGAAAATGACCATACACGTGAGAGGGTGAAATCTCATACACGTCTATGATGTGTTTCGTATATGCCGCTAGGTTTAATTGCATCAACAGGACTCACTTGGGTTGGCTAATGGTTTCAGACAAGTGTAGAAAAAGTGCTTTATCATCTTCTAGGTTCAAGTCTGTGTCGCTAACCTCATGGCTGCGCTCGGATGACATAAAGTTTGATCTCCAGTGGAACTCGATTGTTGTGTTTTTGTTCCTATCGAGGCAAAATTGTAATGTGGCCACAAAGATACCGAGCTTTATAGTTTCCATCTCGACCAACAAATTAATGAAAGGCCACAACAATCCTTTTACAGAATCTAAACTGTGCAATGGATGAAGGAGATACCAACAACTACAAGAAACAAAACAAACCATGTTCAAAAATTGGCTACAACAATACCATAAATAACCCCACACTACTCTACAGATCTATTGAATTAAGTCTCTGCATTTTAAAAGGAACAAACAAACCATTTCAATAATTTCTACATAAATTTTAAATTTCAATAAATTATGCCATGACGCTTCCAGCAAAGCAACAAAGATGCTCCATATGCTTCTACATTTTCGTACAATAAATAAACAACCCTACATGACCAATAATAACGCAAATAAATTTTAACTTTTACCTGCAAAAATTGATGTTACACGTTTTCCTTTTACAAATGCATAGAATTACGGTCTACAAGCAGCAAGAAAGACGCACTAATTCCATGACTCTGCAGTAGCAAAAAAAGAATTTTCTAATTACAAGAGGTTAATGAAGTTTTGTGCAGTTACAGAATGCAAAGTTATAACAGACTCAATCTGTAAAATTATTGCAAAAAATGAATTGAAAAAATGGTCGTTGACCTTAATTTGCAGAGCTTATGAAGTGGAAATGATTTCCATACTGGAGTTCCTTGTTATTGTGTGCTCATTATTTATGGAGTGGAAATGATTTCCATACTGGAGTTCCCTATTATTGTGTGCTCATTCTCTTACATGTATCATTTCCATTTTTGCATCACATCACTTGCTTCCCTCTCCTCGTAATCGTCATTCTTTTCTTTGTACATGGCCAAAAAAGTCTGCGAAGGGAAGGGTCGGTGTGAGCATTTAATGGAGACCCCAGGTGGCCTTCATGCAAGGGAGGCCCTGCATGACGGCCAAATGCATGTAATCTACCTATCACCAATGGAAAACTGCAAACATTCTGAGGGAAGCAGGTAAGAAAAAAGGGCGAAAAGGTAAAAGTAAATTAATTAGGGAATATGGTCCTACGTTTAGGAAGTATGATATGAAGTTTTCAACGCAACTATTCATTTCAAACATACATGACAGTATTAATACTTACTTTGGTTGGTTGAAATTATTGCAGGTCATTATGAAGGAAATTCAAACCCTTTTATGATCGATATCATTCATTCACATAGTTGATGTGTGTGGGGTTCATATATTTTTTTATCGAGCAACCAAATGCACGAGCTAAACATATTTTCTCTGCATACTTTCTTACTGTTCCTGAACTCACACGTTTCATTCATAACTGTGATCCACATTTTACCTTAGAATTCATGTAAATAATATTCTTTTGAGGATCAGATCTATATTTGGTATATGCAATCTTCCTCTATGAAGTATTGTCTATATAGCATATGTATGTGTAATTATTCATGGGCAAGTGAGGTTGACTATTTATATCTGGTTGATTTTATAGACCATGAAGTGGGGTTAACCATTTTTACAATCTTCCTCTATGAAGTATTGTCTATATAGCATATGTATGTGTAATTATTCATGGGCAAGTGAGGTTGACTATTTATATCTGGTTGATTTTATAGACCATGAAGTGGGGTTAACCATTTTTATTTGGTATATTTTTATGTAATTATATGTATTGTGAGGTGAGTTAACATGGTTTTTTCACTACAACACGGATCTTCGCGGATCACGAAGATGGGAAAAGTGTATTTGTGCTAGATAAAGCATCAACCCATTTTCTGAAAAATTAGCCAGAGCTAGTTTACAAGATGCAACTATAAAAAGGCTAGATAATATGTATTTTACAAGATGCAACTAAAAAAAAAAAAAAAAAAAAAAAAAAAAAAAAAAAAAAAAAAAAGCGAGATAATATGTATTTTGTAGAGGATTAAAAGCTTGAAAATTTATATTGGTGACAAATCTTAGGAATTCGTTAAGATATTTGTGGTCAAGTTCATGTTGAGAGTTCTTTGGAGAGAGAGCTTTATAGAGAAGATCCTGGATCTTGAAATAATCCATGATATTGTAATTTTCTAATATAAATTGTAAACTTTTGTGTGTATAGAAGGTACCCGTTAGAATGAATATCTTGCCAGTTAAGTCACCAATAGATGCTATCTAATAGTATAGTATTTTAATTAATGAAATTTAGTTCTTGTGAAATTGTGTGTATATAAATCTCGTAGTTTATATTCAGTATTGATGGTGTGAACCCTGTCTTATTGTGTGGTCAAACATGTTGATGTTGCATGCACAATATAGTGAGCCAATGTGAGGAATTAGTTGGCCATGTATGCATGGATCAAAATTGCAGGGGAAGAGTTTAGTGAACCCATACCCACAGGTCCAAGATCGAGACCAGAAAAAAGAATGAAAATGACAGACCCCCATAAATCGTTTTCATCAAGTGGTATCAAAGCGTAGAAGATTCTTGTGCGTAGTATGGAGGAGAAGTAGTAGAAGAAGGTACAAGTTGATTGAAGACCTGGTAAGATATTTGTTTTCTCTATGCTGGTGACAGCAGAGCAAGATGAGAACATTTGCAATAGTCTAGAGAAAAGAGTGCTCGTATGGTTCCAAAGAAGAGAACTAGGAAGATGACAAAATCCTAAACTCGGGAGAAAGTTTGGTGAGGTATCATGTAGCAAGGTGGAGACTCGTTGTAGAAGTGTTTTGTAGCTCTCAAATTAAAGTTGTTATGGGAAGACCAGACGAATATGACTAGGAGGTCATAAAATTTTTTCCCTTGGGTGTCTAATGCAGGAACATCAACCCATCCTTTGAAAAATAATCAAGAACGAGTTCTAGAAGGCACGAGTGTCAAAGAGGCAGGGTAATATTTATTTTGTAAAGGATTGGAAGCTTGAAAAATAGCATCTGTGAGAAATCTTAGGAATTCGTTGAGATATTTGTTGTGAATATCATGTTGAGAGCTTTGTGGAGAGGATCACGTTAAGAGCTTTATGGAGAAGATTGTGGATCTTGAAATAATTGTGACATTGTATCATTCTAATATAAATTGTAAACCTTTATGTGTATGAAGGGCATCCATTAGAATGAATATGTGGGCATTTAAGGTGCCAATATATGTTATGTAGTAGTATAGTAGTTTTAAATAATGAAATTTAGTTCTTGCAGAATTGTGTGTATATAAATCTTGTACATTATATTCAATCTTGATGGTGTGAACCTTGTCTTATTGTGTGAGCCAGTGTGTTGATGTTGCATACACACTCAAATAAGACAACGTGAGAAATTAGTCGGCCATGCATGCATGGATTGGAGGTGCGGGGGAAGAGTGGTAGAAATTAATAGAAATTTGCTACTGTTGATGAATTCGAACTGAACACAAGATATTACAAATTTCCTCTACAATACTGTGGAATGGAAATCACAATTTAGAAACACATGAAATGACATGCAACCATCAAAACCATTAGAACACAATGATTTACAAGGAAACCCAACTCGGAAAAACCCCTTTGTTTATTTTCATTAACCACATGAGAGTGAGAAACTATTACAATGTCTTGCTTCAACTTTAAAGAACACCCTGCACTATAAACATATTCTCATGTTGATTGTCCTCTCTAGCCAACACTTAGCCAATTCAAGGCTCAATCTTCTTCTTATTTCCTAACGCAATTCAGGAGAAATTGAGCTCTTAAATAATAGGTAAATTCCTTATTTCTTTATGCAATTCACAAGGAATATATCACCTGCTTAATTAACAATCCTATACACTCAACTAGTATACGATTGATAATTACAATGTGCCTTTTCCTCCACTCCAGCTAGGAAATTCGAATTCCATGCATGTATGGGTTATTTTTAGTTGAATGGCTAGTTTAATTGAGAGATCAGTGAGTCAAAAACAATTATGCTACTCAATTGACTCAACTAATGACTTGAGCTAGGTTAACTGAGTTCAACTGAACTAGATTGTGAAATTTTAGCAAGCAACTCATGCACAACACTATTTCTAGCCTATAGCTCCTGGGAGCTTTGGAACTGTATAGGAACGTTCCCTTTTTAGCGGGAGCTGCAATGGGAGGTCAGAAAAGTTCTAGGCGCTTTGAATAATTTTTTTTGGAGTTCAGTCATTCCCTGGGGTTGGGGAATACAAATCTTGTAGAGAAATATGTTGAACTACCCACAAAACATGAGCCTATATTGAAACCTTTGCAGGAAGAAAGGCCAAAGACATCCTTAACATCGATATCCTTAATTGAGAAACTGGAGCAATATCTTGGTGGGTTAAGGAAGCGTGTGGGACCTCGATGTAAGGGTGATATCTAGGATGTCATCATGTTGATGTGGAGAATTGATTTACCCTTTCTTGGCGCAATTTCTAACACTCTGTCTTAGCAAGAAAGGGATTTGGCACCCTTCGTATCTTGCACCTATGGAATTCGAATTTGCCTCTTGACAATGGCTTTGTCAATATATTTTCATCTTGCTCCTTAGTTGGAATGTACTATAGCATCATAATTATCATATGCACACAATCCCACAAGTGATGGTTCCTGATATCAATGTGCTTGGACCTATCATGAAATACTGGATTCTTAGAGAGTTTAATACAACTCTGATTATCATAATAAATCATTGTCGGATCCATCTCCTAACTAAAAATACCCACAATTATTTTCCTTATCCATATGGCCTCACATGTTTCTTGACTTGAATCCATGTATTTAGCTTTTGTTGAGTTGAGTACCACACACCTTTGTTTCCTGCTATACTAGGAAATAGTTGCATACCCAACGTTGAAGATAGCACCTAAAGTGATTTTCCTTTCTGATGGAATCCCTTCCCAATATCCATCAGTGAAGCCTTGTAGCTTCACTCCCTATGTCCTCTTATACCATAACCCATACTCGGTTGTGCCTATGAGGTATCTTAAGACATGCTTTTCTGCCTTCCAATACATTTTTGTAGGCTTTACCATGTCTTGACTCGACTGATTAACTGCATAGCATATGCCAGGCCTTGTTTTCACTAGATACATCAAGGATCCTGTTACAGGTCTATTTGGGCACATCACTCCCGACGATCAGATCAGTATAATTAGGACTCATCAAACCCTAATTCAGTTGCTACATGCCCTAGACAAGTCATCAAATTGAATTCTTTTATCCATGAAAGTTTCCTAGCTTGAAACCCTACTGAAATATCTCCTTGGGACACCAGCGCAGCCTTAGTCAGGGGTAACTGCGCTGCAGAGCAGGTAAGCCCATTCAGACCCACACTACAGTGCACTTAGGCCCACTTATACATGCGATGGGCAAGAATGAGCGAAATTGACATAGGATTTTGGGAATATTCCTTGATTCTAGAGCATTCTAGAAGGATGCCCAGCTCTTATCTCATCCTATGAGCTCAACTTTGGATAGGCTATGGATCAATTATCCCTCTATCCTCTCATCCCTTTATCCATGGAAACTAACTCCAATTTTGGAAAACCATTCAATTCCCAATTTATGACAAAACCACTTGCATTTCCCTATAAATTGACCACTGATCATAGTGATCAGGGGGTTGGAATTTGAAGATAGTAGAAAAATAATGTTGGTTTGAGATTTGAGTTCATTGTTGAGTAATGTTATGTTGCTGGATTGATGTGATATTAGTGTGATGAGGATTTGGACTAAGTTGAATGAGTGACACGGGATCAAACCGCATTGGGTGTAACTCTTCCTTCTACATTAATAAAGTTGTTTGTTCCTTGTCCTATATTCTTGTTCATATTTATGATGCATATATGTTTTAATGTTGTCAATTCCATTTCTTTATAGTAGATAAATCATATGCTTTGATTTTTGTCGTCTTCTGTTTCTGTTGATAGGTACCAATTAAGTGAATTTAGTTCGAGCAGGAGCGACAAGAGCAATTCAAAGGAGATCAAAGGAAGCAAAAGATCACAAGTTCCTTCATCTCATCTATCTATTGTAGAAAAAGTTCAAACCACTTTCTTTATGTTTTTCTAAGTGTAACTACCCACTTAGGGAAGATGTACTTATCCATAGGTATAAATTCCATATAGCAAATTGGCGACCATACTGGGGAGGATAACATATGCTTGTAGTATAATTCCACCCTTCAGGTGAATCCATCGCTATGTGATGTTTTAACTTGATCTTGTCATGATAGACAAGTTTGTTGCTATTTGATGCTTTAACGAGTTTAATGACAATGAGACTTGATCCTTTTCATATTTAGAGAGTTTGAAAAGGGACAAAAAGAAAACTCCATGAGTTCTTTTTCATAATTTGTCTCTCAAGTCCAAAAAAACATAAAATAATACAAGAGAGAACCTATTGACCATGTTCGATCAACGTATCCCTTTTCGTAAGTAATCTATATCAGTCCAGAAAAGGGTTAAACTTATACTAAGTAGATGTCGTTTCCAATCCATTTACGAGCTGAAAAGGACAAGCGCCCGGCAATCTTTTCATGTTTCAAGAGTCTAAAAAGAGCTTAAAGAGGACTCCACTTAGAGGAATGAGTGGTGTCTAGGATAGAAACTGGTTCCGGTGATGTTGGAATTTCTAAAAACATGTTGATTTATGTGAAGAGGCTGGCTAATAAGACCACTCATTGTTATTGTTCCTCAAAAAGCGTAAAACAACCAAGTGAAAGCGTATGATCGGCCAAGCAGATAGTAGCGATGGAAGGAGAAAAACCAAGGCTCATCTGAAGGAAGAAGCTGATAGAATGGCAATCATGAGGGTTAAAATGGAGATGGGTTTATTTTTACACAAGCTTGAACCATTGGGAACTATGCTTGGGTTCAGTTTCATTTTTACATAAGTTGGGTTCATTTTTACACAAGCTTGAACCATAGGGAACTATGCTTAAGATTGGTTTACATGCCCCCAACATGATGACTCAATTCCAGGTGCATGCCCCCCAGCATGAAGTCGAAAATTTGTTATATGGAATTTATACCTACAGATAAGTACATCTTCCCTAAGTGGGTAGTTACACTTTGAACAATAGAAAGAAAGTGGTTTGACCTTTTCCTACAATAGATAGATGAGATGAAGGAACTTACTTGTGATCTTTCGCTTCCTTTGATCTCCTTTGAATTTCTCTCGTCGCTCATGCTCGAACTGAATTCACTCAATTTATACTTCTCAATAGAAACAGAAGACGACAACGATCAAATCATATGATCTATCTACTATAAACAAATGGAATCGACAACATTGAAACATATGTGCATCATAGATATGAACAAGAATATGGGAAAAGGAACAAACAACTTTATTAATGTAGAAGAGTTACACCCAATGTTGTTCGATCCTGTGTCACTCATCCAACTTAGTCCAAACCCTCATCACACCAATAGCACATCAATCCAGCAGCATAACATTACTCAACAATGAACTCAAATTTCAAATCAACAGTATCTCTCTACTATATTCAAATTAAAGCCCCGTGATCACTATGATGAGTGGTCAATTTATAGCGAAATGCAAGCGGTTTTGTCATAAATTGGGAATTGAATGGTTTTCCAAAATTGGAGTTAGTTTCCATGGACAAAGAGATGAAAGGATAGAGGGTTAATAGATCCACAACCTATCCAAAGTCGAGCTCATAGGATGAGATAAGAGTTGGGAATCCTTCTAGAATGCTCTAGAATCAAGGAATATTTCGAGAATCCTATGTCAATTTCGCTCATTCTCGCCCAGCGCAGGTATAAGTGGGCCTAAGTGCACTGCATTGTAGGTCTGAATGGGCCTATATGCTCTGCAGTGCAATTTCCCCTGACCAAGGCTCCGCTGGTGTCTCAAGGAGACATTTCAACAAGGTTTCAAGCTAGGAAACTTTCATGGATAAAAACATTCAATTTGATGACTTGTCTAGGGCATGTAGCAACTGAATTAGGGTTTGATGAGCCCTAATTATACTGATCTGATCGTCGAGGGTGATGTGCCCAAATGGACCTATAACAGTTGCCCCCTAAAACATGAAGTCGAAAATGATAATGTTGAATGGTATGCTTTAACAATGTAAACTTTGAAACGGGAACTGATATTGTTACTCGTTTCATAAAGATAGCAAAAAGGTGACCCGATTTTGAAAAGGGGCGATGCAAAACACGCATATTTTTTTTAGAGCATAGTTTTTGGCACTTTAAATTTTTTTATGTACATTACATTTTAGAATGTTAGTGATTTGCATGCTAATTTAAAAAAGTGGTGATTCTGCATCAGGCCCTTTTTTAGAAGACCTATTTTTTTTTACTTTAAATTTTCAAATGTATGAAATGTAAATAATTATTTTCTAAATTTAACAATTTTTGACACTTTAAATTTTTTAATGTATTAAGTGTGGATATTTTTTTTAAGTTAGATTTTTTATAATTTAAAATTTTATATGTCATTTTTTTTACATGAAATACATATAAATATAATATAAAAAACACAACAATTATATATAATATATTATATATATAAATATATTATCTCGTAAACCATTAAAAAAAAAAAACAACAACAACAACAACTACTATAAAAATTAAGTAACTAAAAATAGAAAAATTTTAAAAATCATTAACGAAAAACTACAAAAAAAATGAAAATTAAAAAACAAACTAAATTGAAAAAAGAAAAAAAAGCCAATAAAAATCTAAAAAACTATTAAAATCAAGATTAAAAAAAAAAAAACAAAAATATACTTAAATTTAGTAAAAAAATTAAATAAATAAATTAAAAACAAAAAAAAAAAAAAACAAAAACAAAAACAAAACTAAGTAAACCAATCTCTAACATGGTTCCCTATGATTCAAGTTTGTGTAAAAATTACACTAAATCCGAGCATAGTTTTTCATCCCAAGCTTGTGTAAACATGAAACTGAATCCAAGCATAGTTCCCTATGGTTCAAGCTTGTGTAAAAATGAACCCATCTTCATTTTAACCCTCGTGATTTCCATTCTATCAATGTCTTCTGTTAGATGAGCCTTGGTTTTTCTCCTTCCATCGTCACTATCTGCTTGGCCGATCATACGCTTTACTTGGTTGTTTTACCCTTTTAGAGGAACAGTGGCAATGAGTGGTCTTATTAGCCAGCCTCTTCACATAAACCAACATGTTTTGAGAAATTCCAACATCACAGGAACTAGTTGTTATCCTAGACACCACTTGTTTCTCTAAGTGGAGTCCTCTTTAAGCTCTTTTCAAACTCTTGAAACATGAAAAAATTGCCCCGCGCTTGTCCTTTTCAACTCGTAAAGGGATTGGAAAGGACATCTACTCAGTATAAGTTTAACCCTTTTCCAGACTGAGATAGATTACTTACAAAAAAGGAATACGTTTATCGAACATGGTCAATAGGTTCTCTCTTGTATTATTTTACACTTTTTTGTACTTGAGAGACAAATTTACGAAAAAGGACTTGTGGAGTTTTCTTTTTGTCCCTTTTGAAACTCTTTAAATATGAAAAGGATTATTCTCATTGTCATTAAACTCGTTAAAGCATCAAATAGCGACAAACTTTTCTATCATGACAAGACCGAGTTTCACCTTCACTAAACTAGTTAAAACATCACATAGCAAGGGATTCACCCAAAGGGTTTAATCATACTACAAGCATATGTTATCCTCCTCAAGCTTGTTAAATAATAAAGAGATATTGGTCAGCAACGACTGGGGAAAATGGGAAAAGGGATAAATCACTTTATGGTAGCAAGTCACTCTTGAACATGACACTTTCACTTCATCTTTGTGACTATTTGGGTTGGGTTATCTGCTTGATGGTTATCATACCTATGGTCTATCACACCATCCATCACTTTGGTTTTGGGTCAATGTCGCCAATTCATTCAGTGTCGCCAACATGTTCAAGAGAAGTCACTCAGTAAACTTCATCCTTTGCGATACTCATAAACCTTCATTTTCATGACCACCATTCCCGAACATTGTGTTGTCAGTCACATTTTGTCTTCAAAATCATTAAACTCGTTTCATGTCGTTGATGGGGGATACATTAAGGCCGTCTTATGATGAGTCGCTTCTTGTCGACATCAACACATTATCCAAGAAGTTGACTTAGAAACACCCTTCCAGTACCTTGAGGCTTGCATACATCAATGGCAAGTTTCTCGCTTCCAGTCTTAGCTTTACATCATAGGCCTTTGCCCAAAAGACTTTGTATGGTGTTCGAAATCAAAACATCTATTCACACCATGCAGAATGTATTGTACTACCTAGAGAATAATTATCATTATCGATGATTTCTCTCGTGTCTGTTAACATCTTACATCATTGGTTGGTAATCAGACGGTGTCTTCCCATGTTCGACTTCAGATCACATTTTCACATGGTTAGACTCCTACTTGAGCGAACGATTAGATGAGATAGAAGACCCTGGATCTAGTTTCATCCATCCGGGCTACGATTTCAGGAGAGTATTAAATCATTTGTACGATAGCTTTACAGAGATGGTCATCCTATCATGGGTCTATATCTATAGACGACTATCCTATTTGTGTACATGTAATGGAAAGTTTATATGTTGAGTATGGGTATGCCTTCCCCGAGGAATTCATGAAAAATTCAAAGATATCATGATATTATGTATTGTAATTGATGCAGGTCACTGTCCGCTTCAGATCCTCCTCATCACATCATAAAGCATATCACTCAAAATTATCATTTTTGACTTCATGCTTTAGGGGACAAGTCTATTTGGGCACATCACTCCTGACAATCAGATCAAAATAATTAGGGCTCATCAAACCCTAATTCAATTACTACATGCCCTAGACAAGTCATCAAATTGAATGCTTTTATCCATGAAAGTTTCCTAGCTTGAAACCCTACTGAAATGTCTCCTTGGGACACCAGTGCAGCCTTGGTTAGGGGCAACTGCGCTGCAAAGCAGGTAAGCCCATTCAGACCTGCATTGCAGTGCACCTAGGCCCACTTATACCTGTGATGGGCGAGAATGAGCAAAATTGACATAGGATTTTGGGAATATTCCTTGATTCTAGAACATTCTAGAAGGATGCCCAGCTCTTATCTCATCCCATAAGCTCGACTTTGGATAGGCTATGGATCAATTAGACCTCTATCCTCTCATCCCTTTATCCATGGAAACTAACTCCAATTTTGGAAAACCATTCAATTCCCAATTTATGACAAAACCGCTTGCATTTCCCTATAAATTGACCACTCATCATAGTGATCAGGGGGCTGGAATTTGAAGATAGTAGAGAAATATTATTGGTTTGATATTTGAGTTCATTGTTGAGTAATGTTATGTTGTTGGATTGATGTGATATTGGTGTGATGAGGGTTTTGACTAAGTTGGATGAGTGACATGGGATCGAACCACATTGGGTGTAACTCTTCCTTCTACATTAATAAAGTTGTTTGTTCCTTGTCCCATATTCTTGTTCATATCTATGATGCATATACGTTTGAAGGTTGTCGATTCCATTTGTTTATAGTACATATATCATATGCTTTGATCGTTGTCATCTTTTGTTTCTTTTGGCAAGTACTAATTGAGTGAATTCAGTTCGAGCAGGAGCGGCAGGAGAAATTCAAAGGAGATCAAAGGAAGCGAAAGATCGCAAGTAAGTTCCTTCATCTCATCTATATATTGTAGGAAAAGGTCAAACCACTTTATTCTTATTCATATCTATGATGCATATATGTTTGAATGTTGTTGATTCCATTTGTTTATAGTACATAGATCATATGCTTTGATCATTGTCATCTTTTGTTTCTTTTGACAGGTACTAATTGAGTGAATTCAGTTCGAGCGGGAGCGATGGGAGAAATTCGAAGGAGATCAAAGGAAGTGAAATATCGCAAGTAAGTTCCTTCATCTCATCTATATATTGTAGGAAAAGTTCAAACGACTTTATTTCTATTGTTCTAAGTGTAACTACCCACTTAGGGAATATGTATTTATCTGTAGGTATAAATTCCATATAACAGATCCCACAAGTCGTTTGTAGATGGTAACATCTACTGCCTCTCCTGAAGAGGCATCCTCCTTCCTGTAGTTTGTAGCTAGAGGAGTGTCCATAGGTTTGTATTTCTCCATGTGAAACCTCAGAAGTATTTCGAAGGAATAATTCCCATGACTCACAAATAGCTCGCCATCACCTTGCCACACTTCTAGCCCAAGGAAGTAATACATCAAGCCCATGCCTTTCATCTTGAATTCTCTTGCAAGGTCCTCCTTGCAAGAGTGGATCAGAGGCTCATCCCCTATAGGTATCAAGTTATCGACATACAATACCAATATAAGCAACTTTCCATCTACTACAATGTGATAGAGATTGGCATCTTCTTCACTTTTGGTGAATCCCAATCCAATGAGATATTTGTCAATCCTAGTGTATTGTGATTAGGGAACCTACATGAGACCATGTAGGGATTTCCTGAGTATGCACACATGTGTCTCCCTTTCATATGTCTAAAATCCCTCTAAATTCTTTATGTAAATTTCTTCCTCAACAACGCCTTTGAGGAAGGTGGTCTTCACATCCATCTGATGGATCTTCCACCCCATCTACGTAGATAATTCTATAATTCTCATGATTGAGCAATATCTTGCCACAGGGAAAAAAGTTTCCTTATAGTCAACTTCCTCTACCTGTGAGAAGCCTTTTTCCAAAAATTTGGCCTTGTACTTCTCAATGCTCCCATTAGTTGCATGCTTCAATTTGTAAATCCATCTAGAACCATCCACTGACTTGTTCTCTAGTCTCGACACCACCTCCCACACATCATTCTTCATGATGGAGTCATGCTCCTCCACCATGGCCTCAACCCACACTAGTTGAGAAATTGCTTCCTCAGCTGAAGAAGGCTCTGACTAAATAATTTTTGTCATGATATCCATACAGCTATTGTATTTTTGTAGTGACCTCCTATGTTTGCACAAGGATGTAGGAGCTCCCACATTATCCCTAGCATCTTGCACCAACCTATCATCTTCTCTCGTTCTCTTCCTCCCTTCTTTGGAATATTCCCATTGAATGGGTGTGTCCACTCAGCCTCATGCTTTCTCCTCCACATGTGGCTTCTCCACAACATCCTGAAGCTCTATATGAATCTCCTCCTTTAGAGCTAAAATATCCTCCTCTACTGATAAACTCAACTCTCGCTCTAGATAGCATCTCATAGCCTTCTCCTCATCAAATTTGACATGTCCCCTCACCACTGTCGCCCTGTATGAGGGAAAATACACCCTATAGTTATGTGGAGTCCTTGTGTATCATACAAAGACCCCCATCTTTGTTTTAGCCTCCAATTTCTCCCTACTATCCTTGGAGACATGCCAATACATAGTAGCTCCAAAAATTCAAAAATGAGATACATTTGGCTTCCTCCCAGAGAAAGCTTCTTCGACTGTGATCATGTCAAGTATTCTATGAGGGCTCCTTTTCTGCCAATAAACTATGGTGTTGCATGCTTTGACAAAAATATTTAATGGAAGCCCTTAATCATGCAACATGGCTCTTGTTTCTCCCTCTATGCTTCTATTTTTCCTTTCAGGCACCCCATTTTGTTGTGGGTTAAGAAGTGTTATCAATTCTCTTCTAATCTCCTCTTTGGCGCAAAAGTCCTTGAAGGTGTTAGAAAAAAATTATCCTCCATTATCACTTCTCAAAGCTTTCAATTTATGAGCAGTGTCCTTTTCAACCAATGCTTTGAATTCAATAAATTTGGAAAACCCTTCATCATATTTCCTCATGAAGAAAATCTAGCATTTTCTAGAAAAGTCAACAACAAAAACTACATAATACCTATTTTTTGTTGTAGAGGTTGTATAAAAGGGTCCACATACATCGTAGTGGACTCACTCCAAGATTTCTCTCGCTCTATTATCTCAGCCCTGGAACGTGGATTCGGCATATTTCCCCGATATGCATCCCTTGAAAACATCATGTTGGTCAAGGGTGCATTTCAGAAGATCAGTGTTAGTCTACTACACGATTTTTAAGTCTCCATGGTGTAAGTTTCCTATGCGCCTATGCCAGAGTTCTCCAACATCTCAACTCTACACATTTTCTACCTTGCTACTCAGTGCAACGCAAGCTTCCACCTCAAGTTTGTAGATATCTTTCACTCAAACTCCAATCTGTTTCACTTGTCTAGTAGCTACATGTCTGAAAACATCTTTTCCCTTACTAAAAACAACATCATAACCTCTATCCTCAATACATCTACAAAGATCAAATTCTTATTCAGCCCAGGTACATCCATAACATCTTTCATATGAATATGGGAGCCTAACTCCCTCTTGAAGGTTACAATTCCAATTCCTTTGGTATTGTACCTCCCATCATCCCCAATTTATATGTGCATATGGAGATCCTTATCCTCTAGGCTACTAAAGAATTATTTGCATCCTATCATATTGAACGATACATCTGAATCTAGGTGCCACACACTCCCCATTACAGTGTTTTCCATGCATGCAATTAGGGTGAAGTCTAATTCAAGTTATGAGGAAAGTGCTTCACCTCCTTCTCCTTTTGAAGGCTTCTTGTTAGACTTCTTGTGTGGACACTTTGTTCCATGGTGCCCATATTCATGGCAGTGAAAACTTTTTATCTTGTTTAGGTCCTTCTTCTTCCACATTTCTGGCTTTCTTTGGGAATTCTTTCCCTTAGCTTTTTAACCCTTCCAAACCAAGGCAAAATTCTCTTCCTCCTTAGCTTTGGATTTTACTCCATCACTGGTGTACCTTCGAATTTATTCCTGCACCAAATCGGACCAAAGTCTCTCCCAATTTGGAAATTTATCCCTTCCATTTATAGAGTCGTCGTAACTATGCCAAGATTTTGGAAGTCCTAAGAGAGCTCACTAGCTCAAAAGACGATATATTTTCTCCAAATCCTCCAAGCTCATCTTGATGCTGATTTAATTTGGAGAGGTCATGTGGAATGGTTTCATTTTTCTGCAATTAGATGTTTCTGAGCTTGTCCCTCAATGAAATTTTTTTGGCATCACTGTTATTTTTTAATAGCTTAGTGAGGGTCTTCCACATAGAAAATGGAGTTTATTTTCCATGTAAATTCGAGACTATGTGGTTTCTCACACCCTCTAGGATGATCCTCCTGGATTTTGCAGTATCCTTCTTCCACTGGGCTAACTATTGTGCATCTGATATTCTTGGTTTTTGGATGTCAGTTTCGGTGTACTCCAACACTCGATTATCATCAAGTACAGCTTCCATAATATCCTTCCAAGCTATGAAATTTTAGGTTCCCTCCAGGGCATACTCCAATCTCAATTCGTCGAAAGACATTTTCCTGCACAAAAGAAAACCTGCTTTACCGAATCTGCAAATCCAAATTTATGAAGGAGAATATTTATTGACTAGTTTCTATTGTGATTTTGAGCTTTGGTACCATGTAGAAATTAATAGAAATTTGCTACTACAAATGAATTCAAACTGAAAAAAAGAGATTACAAATTTCCTCTACAATATTACGGAATAGAAATCATGATTTAGAAACACATGCAATGACATGCAACCATCAAAACCATAAGAACACAATGATTTATAGGGGAACCCAACTGGGACAAACCCCTTCGTTGCTTTTCATTAATGAGATGAGAATGAGAAACTATGACAATCTCTTTCTTCAACTCTAAAGCACACCCTACACTATAAACATGTTCTCATGCTTATTATCTTGTTTTGGCCAACACTTAGCCAATCCAAGGCTCCAGATTCCTCCTATTTCCTTGTGCAATTCAGGAAAATTAAGCTCCTAAATAATAGGGGAATTCCCTATTTCCTTGCATGATTCCTAAGGAATAGATCACCTGCTTAATTACCAAGCATGTACACTCAATTATTATAGAATTGATAATTACAATATGCCTTTTCCTCCACTCCAACTAGGCAATTCGAATTCCATGCATGTCTGGGCTATTTTTAGTTGATTGACTAGTTTAATTGAGACATTAGTGAGTTAACAATAGTTCTATTACTCTATTGACTAAATTAATGAATTGAGCTCAGTTAATTAAGTTCAACTGAAAATAACTTAACTATATTGCTAAATTTTAGCAATCAACCCATGCACAACTCTACTTCTAGCCTATAACTCGAATTAACATACTTAACTAGTAGACAAGGCCATGTCACTCTCACTAACTGCTATCCAAGTCATCCAGCTAAGGTGGAAAATCGAATTACTCAATTTGACTAAGGCACAAGTCAAATTGAGCCTTTCTTGCTACAATTTCTAACAAGAGTTTAGTGAGCCCATACCCACATGTCTAGGATCAAGACCAGTAAAAAATTAACATGGTTTTTTTTACTGCAACAGGGATCACAAAGATAGGCCAAATGTATTTGTGTTAGGTACATCTATAAAAAGGTTTTATGGTTTTTCTTACAAAGGATTTAGAATATATCAAAATAAAAATTATAAGACACGATTATTTTCCCTACATAAACAACTAATGTTTAGATTAGCTAATATTTATTAAAATTATTATTATTATCAAACTGAATGATGTGAAATCTCTACATAGATTTCCAATACTTGTCATTTTACCTTAATCCTCTTAGGGTGTTTTTGTTATCACCTCTTCTTTAATGGAATTTCTAACCAACTCCCTCTTTTAATTAATTTAGATGAACCGTGATTTCTATTAAAGTTTAAAATATTAACTCATTGGTTTCACAACGAAAAAGTACTATAATTGAAATTTTTTTTTGGTTTTTGGGTTTTATGTTTAACTTTTCTTCTTAATCTCTTCTCAAAATATTTTAAGGTAATTGACATAACCCAAAAAAAAATTAAAGTCTAAAATATAAGCAGTTCAAGAATAAGAATTTGTTATCCATCTATATAAAGGTTGATTTCCCATGAGAATGATTTGGTTGACCAAGTCCCTTTTGTGATGCATTTATATGTCATGTTGAGAGTACAATATTTTTGTGATGTTTTTTTGGAAAATATGATTATCTAGACAATAAGAGGGAGGTGTGTAATTTCTATTGTGCTCAACCTCAAGTTGATATATGTTTCTTTTAAAATAAAAATAAAATGTTGTTTAAAAAAAATATTGGCTATGATAAAAATGAAAAATGAATATACATATTTGGTTAGTTTTAGTTAAAAGCATTATAATAAATCTCACTTTTAGTTTGCTCATTTTGTTCGTTGTTGAACATTTTACAACTCAGTATGAGGGATATGTGTAATTCCCTTAATGGAGTTGACACATATCTCTTTCAACCCAATGCTATTAAACTCGATATGACACATAAAAATATTTCACTCTCACCCTTAGTCATAATTAAAATAGTTCAATATTCATATCATACCATCAAGAAAGCCATGCACCTATCCCTAAACAAGAATAACAATGATATCAAAGATCAAAATTTATCAACTCCTAAGGTCTCCCTTCCATACATAAAAGGCACTACTGGTAAAATTACTAAAATTCTTAATAAACATAACATTAATGTAGCCTTCACTCCTGCTAACACCATTAGACAATTATTCAACTCAGTCAAAGATCCCATAAACCCTAACCTTCAAAAAGGTGTTTATGTGATTCCTTGCTCATGCGGTAAGGAATACATAGGTGAAATAGGTAGGTCTCTTAATATTAGAATTAAATAACACATTACCGACTTAAAAAGAGAAAGGACCTCAAAATCGGCCTTAGCAGAACATGTTCACTCTTCCTCTCATTACATCTGCATGGAAGAAGTCAACCTGGTTAGAAAAGAAGACTATTATCTTAAAAACAAAATCAAAGAAGTCATTGAAATAGAAAAAAGGAAGAACAACTTGAACCGGGACGATGGATTAAAACTAAGCAACACCTGGAAACCTTTACTTGAAATCTTAAGAAATCAATAATTAACTCATATCCCTTAAAATAACCTATCCCCTCCTCTCTTAAAAATTAGTATAATAAATAACAAAAGCATCAATTATATAATCTTCTCCTGAAACAATAAAACAATTAACAAATAT
>APFE030790641.1:106150-133155 GCA_000404065.3 Pinus taeda
ATTTTATTACGAAGTTCGTCCAATTTGGACTACATCTCCAGGCCCTGCTCAATAATGAGGAGGCCTTAATTCATTAAATGGCATGGAAAATGAGAAGTACAAGCAGATTTTTACATAAACGTCATTATACCTCCAATCTCGAATATCGCTGGAAAATGGAGTACCCAACTCTAGAAACAGACAGTACCACTGACTTCTTGGAAAAAAATCATCCAAAAACGCCTATTCGAACACCCAATTCTAATAATTGAGCCTTTTGCACCTTCTCGAAACCTCCATGTTGCTCAGGTGTGGTCCCGGCCTACTGCCAGGGTCATGGTCTGCTACACAATAGATTCTGAATTAATCATCTAGTCCTCTCTGCCTTTTTCCAGCATATTAGAGTCCTTTAAATAAGCATGGAATAAAATCCCTCAAACCTCGGGCAGTTCTAAACAACAGACCAAGTTAAGTAGGTGGGATTGTCTTAAGATCTAGGATCTCGGGCTGGAATGATACATGGAAACAATCTTACAATTATGGCAAAATCCCTTACAAACATGGCATGAAACTTCTTTAACTGAACGTGGAACCAGCAGATTTTACTATCGGTGTTTCCAACCATCGGCGGATAATCCCAAGCCTAAACAATTAGGCACTCTGCGATACAGTGGACCAGTCGGGCTATAGGACACAACATATAAAACATCTCATTTGGCAATTCCCATCGCAAATCACAATCTGCACTTTCCCTCGACGGATATCAAATTCCATACAACTACGATAGCAGCGGACCCATCGAGGTTATAAAATACAGTGTATTAAAATATCGAGTCCAAAAGTCCCCCGTCACAAATCACAATCGGTGGTGATTGAGGTGATACTCCATGCTCCCACTACGATCTGCGATTGTGATTTTATCGCATCACCACTGGCTCTACGGGGGTCGATTCTTAAAACACTTGTCCACCGTCAATCCGCGATATGTGATATCGCAATCACAAATCGGAAATGCTGGGGGATGATTCCTTAACCCACGACCTTTGTATTTTTGTGATATGAGATATTTGGGACCCAATGGTAGCCTGCCACTTGGCGCTCCCCCATTCGCTTAAAATTTCCAAGTCATCTCCTCCTACCACCTGGACAAGTCAAACTTGAACTTTGACTTGTTCTAACTTCATCATATGAACTCGAATTTGAGTGTTGTTCACACCGTTGGAATCAGGATGATAACTTCGATCTGATGCTAAGTTTATTCAGATTCTGCCCCTTTGAGTTTTGAGCTTTTACCATGCCACTAGTATTTTTTAAAGATCCACCTGGACCAATCCTCCAGCATCCTCCTAGATCAATCCCCCCCACTAAGAGAAGCTTTTGGTCCTCCAAAAGCATTAAATAATCTTCAACTGCTATGTACTTTGTCTGCACCGCAAGTGTCCTAATAGGTCATCCTTCCTTCTCCTTCACCTTTGTCCTTCAGAGCCATAAGCGATGAGCAAACACCTGCATCCCCTGCAAACCTATAGTACAATATCTTGCAAATTACATGTTTAGCTATATGACCAAAAAAATGAGTCAAGCATCCCATACTTGCCACGAGTTTACAGCACATACTCTGTGGTCAAGTTTACATAAAAATGGAAACAATACTCCAACTATCAATGCAAGGCCAAACATCATTTTTGCTTCAACAAGTGATGGAAAACACATCATCACTGCAACACATGATTTATAAAAATAAGGCCATGACACTATGATTGCTTCAACAAGTGATGGAAACACATCATCACTTTCACAATTTAAAATGCAACAGAAAATAAGGTCAAACATCATTGTTGCCGAAATAAGTGATGGAAAACACATCATCACTTTTACAGTTTAAAATGAAACACATTATTTGCAAAAATAAGGCCATGACATTCTACCACACCTAGAAGATCCATCTCTCACTTATCAAAGTGAATGGGTTGCCTCCTTGTGGTGAATTTGTTGATCAAACAACTGTTTCACCTGGTTCAGGCACAGATGCTTTTTCCTTGAGATGTTACTATGTATGGAGCCTCCAACGTGGCTCTTTGATGACCACCTATGTCACAATGGCTACAATAAGCCTTCTTCCTCCATATCTGCTTTACCTTATTTTTTGCCTATTGTTGAGAGGGTCTTTCACGCCTCATCCTATTTCATGTTGTTATTCTTTTCCAACACTCAAAAAACATATGGTTATGCAATCCACAAAAAATTCAAGTTCTTGTATGCAATGATTTTTGTTCATTATTAACAATACAGTTGTAATCAAAATGAACATTACAAAGCTGAAACTAGTTATACCTTTCTTATTGGTCTCTGGTATGATCATGGGAACAAGAGCTTGCCTCATCTCTTCCTCTGCAATGCATATTGCCATAGGTTTATGTGATGTGTTCCCATCATCCTATTTCCTCGACGGTTTCAATAATGTCATCGAAGCTTCTGACATATTTGAGCACTATCCTTCAATGCACCCCAACCTTGTGAATCGAGATCTTTTCTCAACCTCTAATGGCTGAGTTATTCCTTGGATTTTAACACCAAATCCTTCTTCGTCCCTGTAATTGGTATCTCCACATTTCCAACAAAAATTATACTATGTGAAGATGAAACTAAAGGGAAATCAACATATTTTACCTCCACTATTGATTTGGAAAGGACTGATGAGGTTTTCTCATCATCTATTGTTGGTGGTTCGTTGGTTGTTTTGGCACATTCCCCAACTTCCTTCCTAATATACCCAAGTCCTACCTAACAGATTAATTCCTCTACTTTTATGGGGCTTATGATGCCTTGGCCATTAATGTAAAGGCCCTTCCCCTCATACCCCATTATCTTTAATAGTTTGGAGCCAATTCATGTGGTATGATTTTCAAAAATGGTGAAATCATCATCAGGAAATATACATGAATTCGAAGAATTACTTTTAACCTCACAAGGGTCACATTGCAAATTTTCCAAGGCCTCGTCCTTAGCTTGCATCTAGTGTAGCAACCTCAGCTTTTCCTTTTTCTCTTCTCGCAGTAGCCTTCTTAATTCATCGTCCTCTTCTTGAAGCTTCTGGTTAATCTCCTCATTCGATGAATGTGAGAAATAAAATGCATAAGCACCAGAATATGTGGATGACGCATCGCTCTCCGATCTCTCTTTCTCCTCCTCTCTTCTCTTCTCATATGCTTCATACATCATGTCCACCATTTTGGACATTTGCGGGAAGGTCCCATACAGTTCTTTATCATTCTTCATGGCTACACACTCGGTCATTCACGCTCGCAATTCTTAATAGCAATAAGATCACTTATCTTCCCAACGAGATTCAACATCCGCCATGTATCCTCTTTGAGATGCATGTCCTCTAAGGCTTATCTCTAGCTAGCGTACTCATGCAATTTTCATTAACTAAGCCCTTCTCTGATACCACTTAATTCAAGATGTTTTTGCTTATAGATGGATCAGAATTACATATAACAAAGCACTTAAAAACCATGGAACATAAGCATATAAAATGAAGATAAAAGAGACATAACCACACATGAGATCAAGACACAAATATTTGGTCCCTGCTCAATAGTGGGGAGGCCTTCATTCATTAAATGGCATGGAAAGGGAGAAGTACAAGCAGATTTTTACATAAACATCCTTATACCTCCAATCTGGAAGATAGATAGTGAATGGAGATGCTAGCTCTAGAAACAGACAGTACCACTGACTTCTTGGTGAAAAATCATACAAAAACGCCTATCCGAACACCCAATTCGTATAATCGGGCCTTCTGCACCTTCTCAAAACTTCCCTACTGCTTAGGTGAGGTCTCGGCCTGCTGCCAGGGTCAGGGTCTGTTGCACAATAGATTCTAAATTAATCAGCCAATCCACTCTACCTTCTTCTGACACAAAAGGGTCCTTTAAATAAGCATGTCGACAAATCCCTCAAACCCCGGGGAATTCCGAACAACAGACCAAGTTAAGCAGGCAACATTGTATTAAGATCAAGGATCTCAGGCCAGAATGATACATGGAAACAATCTTATGGTGAAACCCCTTACAAACATGGCATGAAACTTCTTTAACTACCCGTGGAAACCAGTGGCTTTTACTATTGGCGTTTCCAACATCGACAGATAGTCCCAAGCCCAAAGAATCAGGAACTCTGTGATACAGCGGACCCACTGCACTATAGAACACAACATATAAAACATCATCCGCTAGTTCCCATCACAAATCGCAATTGGTACTTTCCCTCAGCGGATATCAAATTCCATACAATTGCGATCATTTAGTACTAATTTTTATGATCATTTTTAAAAGTGGTGATGCAACATCACTCTTTTTTCATTTTAGGGTTAAAATTCCAAAATTTTCAACCATAGCATTACAACCCAAATATCGTGATTACAAAAGACATGAAAAAAAAATCTCTTGGTAGAACCACTCTCTGATTTAGGTATTGTTTTTTAAGGTTTTTTATAGTCATGATATTTGGACTTTAATGCCATGGTTAAAAAACATTGAGATTTTAAGGTTTTTTTTAATTGTGACATTTCGTTTTGTTGAAAAATGTGTAACTAGGTTCGGTATTCATAAATATGAAATGTACTTTTGATTCTTGTATATTGTAAAATTAAAGAAAAATTATTATCATTATTTTTGGAGCATGGGTTTCATGCTCAATATCTTTTATTTTAGAGGTCAAGCACCCGATGAGTGCTTCTAGGATTTGTCCTAGGTCAAGAAGTCAAAATATCATTGTCATAAGTTGAAGATCCCATCGGGCACATTGTAACTTGTAAAGAAAAATATTTTTATCATTAAAAGTATCAAAATACCCTTCAATACCAAGTCAATATGGGAGTTGGGAAGTCGACCTAATTTGAGGAGCCATGTCCACCTTAAGAAGCCTATATAAAGAAGGGAACTCAACATCCTTTGAATACATTCATCACTCACTCATTCAAGTGAAGGAGGAAGAGAAAGAAGGCACCGAAGAAGGAAGAAGATGAAGAAGACTTGTTTATGGGCTATTTCTCTCTCACACGTGCGGAGGAAGGCTAGGGTTTTTGTTGGTCTAGGATTTTTCTTCTACATGCTCAAGCTTGAATAAGGAAGAGAAAGAAGGCCAATGAAGGTCACATTAGGCCATCCTCAAGCACCAGAGGAAGGAGAAAGCCAAGTGAAGGTTTGAAGAAGTCTTCGGAGGCCATAATAAGCTCACACGTGTGGCAATAGCTATTGTTGGGAGGGCCAAAAATTTCATACCTGCAATAGAGGCCGAAATTTTGAAGCTAGAGGTCGAAGTTGTGTTGCTAGAAGAGATTTGATTAGGTTTGACTTAGAAAAAGGAAGCACATCATATGGAAGGGTTGGACTTGGTCTTGGAGGGTATTGGTCTTAGTCTAGAGGTCTTGGAATTCATTAATTGGAGAATGTATAAGAAGAGAAGAGATTTGCGATTTTCCTCTCAAGTGGAAAGGTTTTGGCCCTGGCTTGCAGAATACACTCTATGTTCTTGTTATTCCTATTTTGGTAGTTGTTTGATGATATACAACCATAATAATGAGTAAAGAAGCTAATAAGTAAGAAAAAATTAAAAAGAGATCACAAGCAGTTATCAAGAAGAGAGAAATCACTCTAATCATTTCCCTATAGATTTCTCAACACATTTTAATTCCATGGTTGAAAAATGTTGGAATTTTATGGTTTTTAGTAGTCATGATATTTGGTATTTAATGTCATGGTTGAAAATTATTGAAATTTTAAATTTTTCCATTGTCATGATTTTAGTCTTTAATGTCATGGATGAAAATTGTTGGAATTTAAACCCCTAAAAAAGTGTGCTACAAAAATAGGGTGATTTTGGGGCTAGAGTTTTAATTTTGAGGTCACAATTATCATTAAGTTGGTAACTTTGTTAGCCTTGTATTCAAAATAAGTGGCTATAATTACCCAAGAATTTTAGACATAAATTACTAAATTTATAGGAATAGATGTACGTACTCATATATACATATATTTATGTTTTAGTATCTATGTTTTGTGAAGAATGGAATGATTGACAAGGATCTAAGGACCCTAGAATAATTTCCCTTTTAATCACATCTTTTACAACCAAACTAGAAGGGAAATTTAGAGTATCCAAACTGGACTAGGTTGTGATCATGACTATTTGTAACTCGTCATTAACTCATTGTAGTTTATTTCCCCAATCTCTCACTATATTCACATGTGGATCCAAAAATAGTAGTTATAATTCCTCGCCAGGCCTACATAGGTTGTATCCCTTCCCAATATAGCATTCTCTCTCTCTCTCTCTCTCTCTCTCTCTCTCTCTCTCTCATGCACACACACACACGCACAAAATGATCTAGATGGACAAAATACCGAGTTGGCTCAGCATGTCACCCTAATCAATCATGTATAATAATCCATATAGCTACAAAAGGGTTTCTATGGTAGGGTGTGACATTTCCTATCACAATCAAATTCAAATTCCACATAACCAACATCCTATTTTTAGTCATGAAATAATTCGCATTGTTAGCAGAATCCCAAATCATTCATCATACTTGAGTAAGAATTATAAAGCTAAAATTATATCTTATAAAAGTTTATTTGGGCAAGTTTATTTAGGCAAGTACGTTACCCCTCCCATCTAAACATACAACCCTTCTCCAAGATATAATCTCATTCCTCAACATTTCATTTCATTGCTTAATTAGAGACTATGAAGGGACATTGATGCAACCAATACACCAAATCAATTCAATAATAGAGTTGTAATATTTGTGTTACAACTCAAAGCTAGCACCACCCATGTTTACATTTGAAATGGTTTATTCTACTTAACTGTCTTAACGTAACCTCTGAGAGAGATTTCTATCATCTAAGAGATTCATTCTGAATCCATTACCAAATATTAGTCACATGGTTTCATAAATCAGTAAAGGAAAGGCATCACTACCATTCAAAATGGAAATTCTATGAGGTTATAGTCATGGATTCAAATATAAAATAATCCATCAAATGTAGTTTTCAAATTTGACCGACATAATTATCCTTTCATGCCATACTAGATATTACGCACAACAATATTAACAAGGACGTGTTAATACTCTATATGTAAGTAAATTATACATAAACACGTACACACTTCCTTTTCTTACGTTTTACCACAACCTCTACATATAAAAACCAAAAACAAATATAAATCATAAAATAAATTAATACGGTTGAGTGTAAGTGTGTAAACATAATAATAACACTTATCTAAGATTTACCAATGAAAATATAAATCATAAAATAAATGAATACGGTTGAGTGTAAGTGTGTAAACATAATAATAACATTTATCTAAGATTTACCAATGAACTAAGCAAGGGTGTTTACTTTTTCACCCAATTGTAGGTTCAATTTCATTGGTCCTTTAGACAACTATCCAATCCTTATCTAGATCATGAAAAAAAAGGATGAATTTATAAAAAACACATGGTAATTAAGGGCAATTAACAACTTCTTAATATAGAGTTTCAATACGGAAATATATTCCTCATTGAATGTAGGGCTTCCATGTTTCTTAGAGGTCCTTTTTCTAGCAAGCACAAAGCTTGAGTGATCCCTTTACCTGATACATAGTTCTCCTCAGCTAATCATGTTGCTTGTGTTTTTCACATGCACCAAATAGAGTTCCAAATAGTATCCCACTTTTAGTGAATTCGAGTATTTTAGTTAGATTTCTTACCAAAAATGATCTAACCACATGCTTGTCCTCTTCCTTAATATGTCTGACATCATATTGTTTTTCAACTTGTGTGCATCCTCTATTCATACCCACAACCATCCTTTATCACTCAAAATCATGTACATGCACAAGTTCTCTCATCTTGGCTCCCCTATAACCCCCACACATGGGTCTCTCTTCCCTCAAATGAATGGATCCTCCATCCATGTGTTTACCATTCAATTTTGTGGGAACAATTCAGAGGACATGCTTTTTTTGGAAAGAAGTTTATATAGGAGTGACTTTACACATTCATTCCTCCTCTAGATACTCGTTCCTTTCTCTCATAACTTCGAAAGGTGGTCCTTCTCATAACTTCGAAAGGTGGTCCTTCTCCCTACTACATTTGATGATTGGTTGTCAAGCCAACAAAGGGAGTGGAGGGTAATACTCACAATTTTATTTTGTAAACCAAATGATTTGATAAAGGTGGCTAGGGATCCTTAGACACAAAGAACCTTTTCTTCATTTCTCACTATTCCCTAGTTGATATCATTGTCTCTATAGGTTCTCATGCCTTAATTGTCGATTGATATTTTTATTATTCGTCGAAGCATATAATGTTTACAATATAATCATGTCCAGCTTACCACCTCATCATAATTAAGTATCCATGTCGGAATTAAAAACAACTATTAGTGTAATTAATTACAACTATTTATGGGGGTGAAGCCTAAGGATGTTAAAATTTATATTAATAATAATAAATAACATCAAAGAGAAATAAAAGGATTAGGGGAACCTACAAACCTAAGGTTGGAATACACCCATAATTCCTAAAGTATGAAGGAGTACGTTTCCATGAAAATGTAAATGTATTAATTGATATTAGAACAAGTGATTGGAAACTTAATGAGCCACCTTAATTTGTTGTCTTCTTTGAGCTTCATACAAGATATTTTAAGGTTAATCACTTCCACTAACTTTTCCTTATAAAACCCAAAGTGTAATGTTCCCTCTATAACCTTAGAATTTAATTTCAACCTCCCAAAGGTGAATTGGTGTTGTTTTTATTTCATGGATTCATTATTTATTCTTACTTTGATATTGCTTGAACGAACTTATCCTCTAGTATCATTTCTTTTTTTTATTGCTTGTCTTAATATAAAACATTTATAATATCACATGGCGTCAAATAGGACTAATAGAGGTGCTAACCACTCCAACACTCTTACTTGTGGAAGAAGTATATTATGAGTACATGGATACATATAGGATCTTAAAAATACTTACATATTTGTTTGATTTGGTTTAAATTAGCTCATTTAGTGAAATTAAAAACATTTACAATGGATAAAAAATGGTTGGGCTTTTGGTGGAGGTGGATATCAAGTATGGTTTATTGACTAACCTCAAAATCATGTGAGTAGATGTGGAGTTGGTTGAACAATAAGATTATTTGAGGGTTCCTTTAAAGTGTTCAAAGTGTTAGAGTGTTAGAAAATGGAAGGATTTCTTTGCAACGAAGACATCATGGTAGCCATGGTGAAAAATATGGTTCACAAAAACAAATGATTTAGGAAAAGAAGGTCATTTACCTTTCAAGGAGATTGTGGTTCCAAAGTTCTTTAAGGAAAATATTTTTGGACCTAATGTTTTGGGCAAGTATCAACCTTATTCACCATGCATGGATGATCAATTAAAGAGTGATTCCTCTAAGGAGGCTCTTCTAACATGCATTAGTGAAGATATGCAAAATCATATTCTTTCTACTCTTTATTTGTTTGATGAGTCTGTAAATTTTCCTACTCCCATTTCAAACCATGAAGTGGTTTTTGGGTATTCATATGCTCTCACCAATGCATTAGTGTCTAGTGGGCCTTTAAAAGGTCATGAGAGTGGGGGTCTTCTGACCAAGGGGATCCCTCAAAAGGGTAGAGATTTAAACCAATATTTCTTATTCTTATTGACTCCCTTTGAGAAAGGATATGTTCGAGACTGAAGGTAGGAAAATCAAAGGAGACCTAGCATCGATGAATTCCAAAATATGCCTAGTTCGTAAGAAGTTTACAGTTATAAGGTTGAATTCAAGGCTTCAAAGAAGGTGAAGGAAGATAAATAAATTAACATTAACGGGGTTGTTAGAAAAAACAAACTTGTAAGGTAGTTTCTCCATGATTATTCTCTCCTTTAATGTTCAAGGGAGAGGGGGTTCGTCAAACGATTAGTACTTCGACATATGTTTATGGTGCTCAAACCTAATGTAATTTTCCTTCAATAAATAATGTGTTGCAGGTTGAGTGATGTAGAATTTTTATTCTCATTTTCAAAGTATGTAATTTGTATTTTATTGATGCAAAGGGCTTATCTAATGGAATTGTAACATGATGGAATGATAAATTTGAGGCTATTAATTATGTTTCCTTCCTAAAAGTATTCTCTTGAGGGAGTTCTAAAGGATTATGCAAAAAAATTAGGATTGTGAACTTGTATTCTCCTTAAAATGAGATAAATTTGTTCTAGAACTTTAAATGTTAGGTAATATTACGGAGAGAATGCAGGACCAAACTCGCTGATAATTTCTCAAGGTTTTTTAAATATATTAAATTTATTAATGTGAAAACCCATAAATTTTTTCCCATCTAACAAAACCCCAAGAGAAGAGATGGGATCTCAAACAAATTATATCATTTCTTAGTGGCATGAAAAGGTTTAGAAGAAGCTAGTCGATATAAATATCAGGAAGATTTAGGAGGACTCTCAAATGACATGCATATTTTTCTATAGATTGAATAAATGGATAAAAAGAACCATCTACTTTTAAATTCAACCGTGAATGTGTTCAAGAAGAATGCTTTATTAATTTCATTGAGAACAAATGGAAAAAGTTTCAAGGAAATAGTGATTCTTGTACAATGTTTCAATTCTCTAATAATTTGATAAGGATAAAAATAATCACAATAGAATGGGATAAGGATAGAAAAAGATAATTAGAAGGATTCGAGGATGTGGATATTTCCTTATTTTTAATCATAAATTGTGTTTTCTGTAAAGAGTATTTCAAGAAATTGAAGGGTTTGGAAAATAAAAAGAGGGTGTTGACGATGTTGGACCCACCAACATTCAGGGGATCTCCCTGATGTGAAGTCCCAACTAGACCTCACATTGTTTGGAGTAGGAGTCACTGCAATGGGTGGTAATGTTATGCCTTGACTACGAAAATGCGCAGAGTGAAGTATGGTAACTTTGGGTGAGAGCAAGTGTGTGACGCTGTGAAAAGCCAAGTGCGATGCATGAAGGTTCCAACACACGAAGGGAAAATGAAGTGCACGCCTTCGAAGCATGTAATAGTATGCATCTTGAAAGAAACAGATGAGCATAATGATATCACAAGCTAAGATGTGAAATAGTCCACAAGTTAAAGTGATGAATTAACACAGCAACACGCATTCAACGCGATTCATACAAATGAAAACTAAATATTTCATAAGCGTTAGCATAATTTAAATAACATACATTACAAATACAACAAGAATAGTCCTACTATATTCACAACATATGCATGAAAGTGTGATGGCTCTGATTTTATTATTATAAGTGAAAGTTCCATTCATACATACACCATTGGCAGACCACTAGCCCCAATAGTGGAACATTAAAGTCAAGAACACATGCTCCTCCAAAGAAGTATACTCACTCTATGCTACAGAGAATCCAAGGCTCTTCACAATACTCACAAGATCCTTCAAAGACTAAACCTAGCCAAAAGCCTTGCTCCCAAAATCCCTTTACATGAGTTATGAGGTTCTATTTATAACATGAGGGGGTGAATCTTCAACTCCACTTTGTGACCCTTTGGACTACTCTCTGACTCTTCAACTTCTTTACAAAATGACTCATTGCATTACATGATGACTCTTCAATTCCAATATTGACACTTAGAATTTCACTTACAACATAACTACAAATATTAATACATTTTACACTTGAACCCATATAAGACAAAATAGGGTAGAGACAACTTGACAGCCTAACAATACATAACATTATGATGCTTGAGTTTGGGAAAACTCCATCTCAGCAACTTCCACTTGATGCTTCTCAATGACATATTAGTGCTAAGCTCAGTACTGTGTGATGACATCCCCAAACTGCATGATGGTGTCTGGCTGGAAGCAGACTCTAGCCTCCATGGAATCCGATTACAATGACTGGAGCCAATTTTAACATCCTTCCCGAGAAAGAGAAACATTGTTCTAATTTGGACAGGACCACCGATGTAATTATGAATGTTTTGTCTACTCATCTCCAAATCCTCCTTGGTGGAAATCTGTCACGACTGCTTCAAGTACTCTTCGATCTCCTTCCTGACCTAGTGTCTGAGTTTGGCTTCGGTGAGGAATACAACTAATGGGATCATGTGTGTTTTCACCATGAAAACCAAATTGTTGTATAATTATACATATGAGGCCTGAATACTTCCCATAAATGAGGCGAGCTACTTGTTTTTTTGAATCATCATTCAAACTCTTGATTTCTCCAACTCTACCTGCGAGTTAATCTTCTTTACCAATGTAATTGGTCACCCTTCGTATTTCATTGTCCATTCATGCACGACGACAATGCTAGCGTGTACATTCCTTTTGACAAAGTCTTTGCTCTGTTTTTGCAAACCATGCAAGTGAACAATTGCCTTACGTATAGTTATGAGATTCTCATAGAGGTCCTGCATGGTCTCTCCAAGTGTCAATACTTCACCAAGTATTGTTGCTCTCATTTCATCCAAGTAGAACTGTGCATATATTGTGTTCTCCACTGCTACATGGAGTTGTTCTATCTCTTGTTGGGCAGCCTGTAAGTCTTGTTTCAATTTCTTACTCTTGGGCTTCAAATACTGAGTGTTTGATCTTGTTTCACCTGCAATGGCCAAGTTGGCTTCGGCAATAGAATTTGGATTCTTGTTGGTGTCTACCACTATCACCCTTTCTCTAATGAATGCAAGTGATGTATGATTATCCAGAAAATTCTTTCTTCAAGTTTTTACAATTCTCTCCTGAAATTCATTATATGATAGATTTTACACATCCATTACTAGATCATAATCAAGGGGAAGTATGTCTCCTTTCTCGCTTGGGGCTAACTCTATAGTTGGAGGTGGCGGAGACTAAATGATGACTTGTATTGCACTAAGCATCATATCAATATCTTTATCTAATTCCAACTCCATGTCCGCAACTTCAATCAAATCTTCGAACAATTGAGCAAGCTCTTGGTTCTGCATATGTTCGCTCTCTCCCCCTCAACTACTGGTTGGTTCTATTCTTTCTCTTCAACCTGTATCGGTGTTGTTTCTTCTGTCATTTCACCTTTCCTTTCTTCTTACTCCTACTTCTGCTTCTCTTCTTATTCCCTCCTCCTCAACTCTTGTTCTTCCTTCAGTTTATGCTCTACCTCCTGCAGCTTCAGTTATGCTTCCTGCAACCTCTACTTTTATCTCTTCCTCCACTCTGCTCTATGTATCCTCTGCTTCGTCTTTACTTTTGCTGCTAAAGTTTCTTTCATGAGAATAGGATATGATTTCATCTTGCAGCTTTGTTCTCCCTCTGTAATGTCAGCAATCTTCCTCTTTATTTTGTCCTGCATGGGATTGTTACCTTCTATTGTTGTTTCTTTCGAAATTTTTTCCATGTGTGGAGCAGCCTATGAATTCCATGCTAAATTGATTGGCTCATGGAGTTTGTAGGAATTGTAGAAATTCCTCCATGGATCCTCCTCTCGCCAATGGAATGCCCGCCAATCCACAGAAAGTAAACTCTCACACATTGGTCTTTACAAATACCATGGGGATAATATGGATTAAAGTCCTAATTATCGAATTCAAACCCGACTTTTTCTTTTCCCTTGTCATTTTTTACTTTCAAGTTATTTATCTCATATAATCCAATTTGCAAAGGAAGAGTCGGCCATGGTGTTCTCTTCTTCCTATGAAAAGTTGATGACAACCTTGTTGCAAGATTATATGACAATTCTTGCATGATAAGCTTGTCAGTGGCACACCTTGGTAAAACATGTGGAGGCTTCTCTCCGCCAAACACTCTAAGGAAGGTTCCACTAGGTGAGGCATACCAATCTGCATTGTACAGTATTTCCTCCATTGCTCCTCGTGACATGCAAGGTGGATCTCTTCAAGATAATCTTGTAAAGCGGGATGATGAAGTGGTTACTCAGTTGTTCCATTTCTTCTCGATGAATTCAATCAGAAAGAAACTTGCAATAGATATGCAAGGCAGATTATCGTGGTGTCAATGTCGAGTTCATGTTAAGGAACTATTGTTATGCACAAATTGCATCCAGTAAATATGCATAGATATAGAACCTTGATTTCTCACCATAGGGAGGACTCCAAGTCTATGCTACATGGGTTCTCAATTGTCAAGCGAGCAGATCTAACCAGTTTAACGGCTTCCCCTCATCCACGACCTGGTCCAATAATACTTCCCACCCTTCAGGAAAGGTTTTTGTGCTCTGCTAACCATGCATCCTGCAAGCTAAGATAACCAAGAAGTCTTAGGCCTTCTTGAGGGACTTTCTCTTGTATACATGGGTGGGTGTATGTATAAACCTCTATGGCTCTTTCACTTAGCCTTTGACAATGTCTCTTGTGTTCACATAGCTATGGGTGGCATAGAGATGTGAGTCTGTGAGCTTTACTGGCTCAAGCAAGTGATACATGTGCTGATAATTTTTTTCACGAAAGGTGGAAAGTTTTGTTCACTCGCACTGCTCAATGTCATAGTCTTCTAATCAATGTGCGAGGCAATCCAGCTAATGACATCTGCACACAGGAAGGTTGGATATCTACAAGCAACGTTGTGTAGTCTTGACTGTCGGATACTGAGATACACTTGTCAATCCTTTAGATCTACGTCAAGGCTCTTTGCTAAAAGAGATTCATTAAGTTGTTTCCATTTTAGTGTTGACCCTTTTTCAATAAACAGTTGAGTGTTTGCATACGCTGGCAAGTTTACTGGTGTTTTCTTAACTACTTCCCCAGTATTGCTTTCAGTGGTCTCTTTTGAAGTAACTCTCTTTTCTTCCATGGTAATAGTGGTTGTTGGAGAGAAGTGATCAACAATGGTGGTACCTGTGGGACAGAAAAGGCACTCATGACAAGAAAATATCAATATTTAGAAAATCTACTTACAAGGCATGATCAACCAGCAAATCGGAAGTCTGATCTTAAGGATTGTGCAATTTTCATTGGAAAGAGGGATTGCCTGCATGTGGGAACTGTGAAATGCACATTCCCAGCATCCAAGGATGAATCTTGAGGCTTGGCACATTCCCAGCCTGGGCAGATACTCGAAGAGACTGTTGGATAGTCTTAGTGGCCAAGGTGACAGGCTAACCCCTAGAGTTGTGTAGTACACAAGTGGAGCTAGCATGTACTATCCATTGTGTAGTTCCAAAGGCTAAGCTTGTGGCTTGAGCCTTAGGATTTTGGAGTGCCCAGCTGGGCAAGGAAATATCTGGCCAAGGAAAGTACACATTTTCCCGATGGAAGTGTGAAAAATAAGCAGAAGTGAGTGATAATGTGTGGTTGAGTGAAAAAATGACTAAGTATGAATAAATCAAAGTAGATCAAGTGCAGAAACTAATCAAACATAAGGAAAATCAAGTATGTGAGGAGAATCGCCACAACAGAGACCATCGGTGTAAAAATAGGGAAACCAATGCAACACTTGTGAAAGGAAAATGAAACTTAAAACATTACTTCTACAAGTTGAAACGTCGGCAACTATGAAGAGAAATAATTAAAATAGCACTCACACAAGCAAAATGACAAAAAGTGACAAAAAAAAGTAGCAAAAGACAACAAAATTGATACTCACTCGGAAAAGTGATGACAACCGCACTGAAGGTTCCTTGATCTCCTCGGGAATGTTAGAGATCCAAGATAAAATGTGAAAATGACCTTTATAGACGTCAGTTAAATAGATTTGAGTGAATTAGGTTTTATGACACGCATGCCTAAAATCAAGGAAAAAGTGACAATTGGAGGAAGTTCCTAAAAATAGTGAAAGTGTCTCCTTCGAGATAGTAAAAATAGTTCCTTGTTTTTAGGGATGCTTTTTGCTTTTTCATCTTTTTGATTTTTTACTTTATCTAGGGAAACTTGCCATGCACACAGTCAGGAAAGATTGGGCATTTTCGGGGAACTGGGCAAATTTTTGGCTCAATGCACTAGTAGTTTCTGACCTCAGTGATGGATTGCACAGTTTCTGGGATTAGTGTTGAGATTCTTTCCATGACTGCACAGTTTCTAAGCTTAAGGCTGACTGTCAGTCTAAACTGTGTAATTCCAATCATCAAGGATGACTACCTTCAAGGATTGCATTGTTTCTGGAGGCAACACCAGAACTGTTGTGTGACCAATTCAAGAGGTCAGCTTGTGAGTAGAAATATCATCTAAGTGTGAAGAAAAAAAATAAAGGTACAAATGAAAAGATAAGTCTCAGTTGAAGCATGAATACCTGGATCAGTGCAAGATGAGCTCCTATGGATAAGAAGGAAGGCTCCAAAATCACAGCATAGGCAAAATTTTGGAGGGTGGTTGTAGAAGCTACAATAGAGGGTTTCGTTGGAATTAGAGGAGACAAAGTGGAGGCTCAAGAGTCAAGTTATTTGGATTTTTGAAGGTGATAATAATAAGAAATTATTTTATAAATATGTAGTTTTCTAGAAAAAAAATTCAATAGAATTTGGGAAATAAATGGGCCGGATGGCTCTAAGGTTTCTTCTTTTAAGGACATCGCTTCAATTAGAAGAAAAAAAAAAAAAAAAACCATTTTCAAACCTTATTCAAAGAAAGTGTAACCTCTAATATTAATGTGATCCAGATTTAAACAAGAACGCAACAAATTATAGATATAACCATAAATATAAAGATGCAGTATAAATAACACTTCATTTCATTAATATCAAATACTGAAATATGCTTACAAACAGAATGGAAATAAGACTAGCTCGGGCGATGGTATCTTATCTCTGAGAAGAGATGCGGTGGCTACATGCCTCTAAATTGCGTTACAATGAGGCTCAAGAGCCCTTTTATTATTGAACAATAAGAGCAAACCCTAAACAACCAAAACCCTAACCCTAGGAGATGTAACAGCAAGAGTTTATGGGCCCCGTTGGGGTTAGCTGGACAACCAACTTCCCAGGGGTCGCAACTTGGTCATATTATCTCCGTTTGACACGCATGATACCCCGTTGAGAAAACTATTCAAGGACTACGATGGAAAAGACGATTTTAAAAAAAAAAAAATTAATGGTAGAATATTGCCAAAAAAACGTCGTTTAGGGCCTCAGAATGGCTCTGGAAGTTTAGGACCCGAAAACTGCTAAAAATAGTAAATTGTGTTACAATTGAGGAAACTGAAAAACTGAAAGAAACAATGGTGGGGGTCCAAATGGAATTGGCAAGTGGACATCAATATCCACCTGGATCATGATGAGATCAAGGTTGTGATAAATTTGTTTCTTATATTCTTTTTTGAGGAGGTAAATGTTGAAATGGAACTACTGTTTCAAAACAAGAAGTTGTCTTTTCTTCTTTTAAAAAAGGTGAAAAGCCCTAATCCTAATGGCTAGATGATCGCATTCCATTTGTGTTTTTATGATCTCATAAGATGACCTTTATAGGGTTATCCAAGAATCAAAACAATCCAAAAAAAATTATGGGGGCCATGAATGCCACTTTAATAACTCTAATATCCAAAATGAATAACCCTACCACATTTAAGGATTTCAAGGTGATTTCACTTTGTAAGATCATATAGAAAATTGTCTCAAAGATTAAAGCAAATAAATAAAATCAATCACTATCTAGCATGGTCATAAAAGAACAAATCAAGTTCCTACTCAATAGGTATATCCATGATGCAAATGGGACTACACAAGAAAGTTTTGAATCAATCAAAGGTGGGAAAGAAGTCAAGTTATTATTATTGAGTGATGCTCCTTCAATCTGGACCTTCTATCATTAAATTATATAATAGGATGTATATAACCAATCAACTTCATAATATTATTCAATGACTCGCAATCAAAAAATTCCAAGGCATCTAGGGGTGTGAGGCAAAGTTGTCCCTTAGAAATTGTTTTGTTTCTCATTGTAGAAAAATATTTAAACAAATTATTTATGGAAGTCATGGGAAATGACTTCATAAAAGATGTCAAAATTGCAAGTACATTTTTTTTCCACGTCTTATTCATTGATGACATCATCATTTTGGGAAGGGAACATAAGGGAAATGAACTACCTTAAAATCATACTTTATTCCTTTTGTAAATCAACATGGAAATTTATGTAAATAAATATTATGTTTTGTTCAATGAATTGAGTGATACTTTCAAGAGGCATATTGCTCACATCTTTCTAATTATTACATAATCCTTTAAGAATGGAGTGAATCAATTGTTGGTGTCATATATGATTTCTTAGTGGTGGAAATCTTACTCTGGGTAAGTTTACACTCAAGAGCATTCTTATGTATTGGTTATTCATGGCAGAGGTTCCAAAGAGTATCATTGAAAGGAAAAGGAGGACATTCCCATTTTCAAGTGGTCAAGTATTGTTACTTCAAAAGATTTTATAGGTGGGGGGTTAAACATTTTTCATATATTTGGACAAAATTTGACAATTACAAGTCTTTAAAGGATTTTGTTTAACGAAGTATTATAAAGAAAGTGATGAGAGAAAAACACTTGGATGATAGGGATCCGAAGGAATGGATTAGAGAGGAAATAAAACCCAAGGAGCATCTAATATGTGGAAAGGATTGTTGAAATCCTATGATATTATATGAACATGGATAGCTTAAAAAAAATGGAAAGGGTACAAAGGTTAAAATAGGTGTGGACCCATTGATTGGATGTGCGACTAGTTGTAGGCTTTCGAAACCTCTTAGGAGGCACCTTCATATCAATATTAACAAAAGCTTCAAAAACAATGATTCATGGAGCAAGGTTAAAATTTTAGAAACCTATTATAGATTTGGGATTACTGGGTGAGATGGTAGTGGGATGAACACATTACATCGTCTCACTTCAACATAGTTTCATATGCCTTTTAAAAAAATATGGAAAACAAATTTGTTCTAAGACTAGCGTAGATCCATCTTAAATCATTATCTACCAAGCATCAAGAGGGATCAAATCCATTCAGATGCAAACATATTTTTAAGTGCAAAACCTGAGGAAAGGTTTTCACCTTGAGAGATTTTATTCCTCTTGATTCTTGGTATATCTAGATTTAAGATGGATTTATGTTGGTCCTTAACAATATTACTTATATTCATAAAGTTCACATACCTATATATAGAAATATTCTTATTTTTAATATATATGACCTTGGAATTTTTCTTTAATATGTTTTATAAAAAAAATATTTTAATTTTCTGATGTGATAAGCATAGAATTGATTTTAAAATGAATTTTAATTATGTCAATAGGAATTTCTATATTGGAAAGGGGATTCCATAATTTTAATTTAATTATCAATAATTAATATGTGGATGGTTGGCATTTAAACTCCCCAAAATATTCTATAATTTTCTTAACAGTAGTTACAAATTAAATATTGTGATTTATCTCAAAAATGGTTATGCTCCTTTTGCCTTTAACCTAAATTGTTTAATTGAAAAAAATGTCATATGAACATAAGTTATGGTTTTTTTGGCATGTGGTATTAATAAGACCTAGCATTGGCCCATGGCATTGTAACAAAATCAATTAACAAGTTAAGAATCTCCATGGTAAAGTGGTGATAAATCTCCATGGTTAAGAATCTTGTTATATTTTTTTTAAATGTATATATGTTTATGTCATGTATTAATTCTTTTTGTAATTAATAAGTGTTGCATGCAACATAATCGTTGAAAACAATTTTGAGTTTAACCTTGAAATTACGGATGATAGTTAAACTTGTGAATGATATGCTTCATATAGTAACGAATATTACCCATGACATGTAGAACAATTGGTTTGTGTGGGGTTTACTCCCCATCAGGTCATAGGTTCAAATCTCATGGGGAGGGGTTGAGCATGGGAGCCACCTTTCGAGGAATTAGTATCCCGAGGGGCGTCCAAGTTCAACCGCGCTTCACACAATACTAGTGATAACATCCCACTAGTGGAAAGATCGTTCCATCCAACATTGGGGCTATCCCCAACCTAGGCTCAGCCTAGTTTGGAAAATAATAATAATAAATAATAATAATAAATAAAATATAATATAAGAAAATATTTTTCATGGAATTAATTTGATTTATCAATGATGCATTTGAATTGTGACTAATATTGTGTGTGTTATAGATATTATAGTGAATATTAAATTATAAACTCAATATATATATCTATATATATAATATATATATATATATATATATATATTATATACTTTATTTCAATATGATTCAGAGCCTCCGAGTGAATGAAACAACTAGGGTTTTAAAAAGGTTTTTCGCCAATTTTGGAAGACATTAAGGCAAATAATTTGTAGTGATTCGTTGTAAATATAACAATAAAATATATATATATATATATATTATATAATATATAATATATATATATATAGAAAATCATCTATCGAAATTATAGATGTCATTTCCTCCATGCCTAAATCTACCTCTGGGCCTATTTAGGACTACGCCAATCACAAAAAAGATAATATTGATGTCTTGCATGATCTAGTAGTGTAATCTCGCAAATCCAACAGTAAAAACTCCCACCCATCAACTCCATTGGCATTGTAGCTTGCACACATTTTTTTTATCTACTTGAATCTACCCAGGGAACCCTGGATATAACCCATTTCCATATATTTCAAGGTAGGCAAACACAACCTCTAAAGAGGTGCAAGCATTTCCTAAGAAGTTGTTGTTTTTGAATGGAATAGTCGTTACACCCACCAAAATAGTAGCAATGTTGATGATCATCCCATCGATGCCCATGTCATCGTTTGGTGCCACCCGAGGAGGAGTCTCAAGTTTGTAGATTCGTTGATGGAAAGGTCATGTGCGTTGTCTAAGGTACTAACTTATAGATTTGCCAACCTAAGCATATGGAAGAAGCTATTGATGCTTCTGCCCCTTCCCAAACATTCATATTTTAGTTGATTTCTGGTCTAATAAAATATTTAGAATGCCATGGAATCCAACAGAACTCACATGGAATTCCTCCACGGTAACTGTTAAAAATGAAAACAATTAAAATAATTATGCAAATGTAGTTTTTTTACCTCAATAAATCTCGTTTCATAGATCAGGTAGTTGTATAACGATATGTAGTTCATAACAGTACCTATTAATTAAAATATTGTATCCCGAGAGGAAAAATGTATCGGAGAATCATTATTTGACCTTTATTAATAAAAGTATTCCAATCCCTTGCCCTGTGGAGGTTTCCTTGACACATTGTCTTGGTTTTACCACATATATCCTATGTATGTGTTTATCTTGTTAGTTCCCTTTTTGTTTCTACATTTTTCCTTCTTATTAAATTAAATGACATCTATGAGCTCAAAAATACCAACAAGTGGTATCAGAGCTCTAGTTGGCAAGAGTGCCCTGGGAAAACCCATCGCCTATAGAGAGAGGATCCCTTAAGATAGATCCAGATCATAATGAGCAGAAGAAAACATTTTTTTTAACCCTAATAGAAAACTCATAAAATTGTAAAACTGAAAATGTGGAAGCAAGAAATTGTTTTAAAAACCCTAGGTTGAAGGTTTCATATAAGAACTCGGAAATCAATTTGTGAAATATATATATATATATAATATATATATATATATATATATATATATATATATATATATATATATAATTAAAGAACCCTGTGTAGGAGGAAAATGGAAAAAATGACTAATTCCAAGTTTGAGGTGGATAAATCCACTCGAAAGAAAATAAAATAATAAATAATAAATAAAAAACAAAAAATAAATAATAAAAAAAAATTAATTAAATTAAACATAAATAAATAAAAATTAATAATAAATAATAAATAAATTAAAAATAAAATAAATAAATAAATAAAATAAATAAATTGAAAAAAAAATTAACTCAAAATTAAATTGAAAAAAAAAAAAGTAACTCAACATGTAAATGGTTCTTGCCATGAATCCAATTGTTTTAATATAATGTTAAAAGGAAAACAAATTATATATATATAATTAAAAACAATTAAAATCAATAAATAAAAACAATAATAACTAAAATAAAAATAAAATAAAAAAGCCAACATTATTAAAAATTGAAATAATAATAATTGATTAAGATATGTTACTTTTTTTTCTTAATATTTAATATAATTAAATATTAGAATTAATGGAAACATTGAATTCTCAACAAGATTGGAGAGCGCGCGGAGCAAAGGTAACTGACTGAGCGAGCTTTTGCGTGTTGCACCATCCCCATGGCCCCAGGAGGGGACCTCGAGGTTGACCCTCCTCTTCCTCCCAAGATAAAGGCGTTTTAGAAGCTGGTAGCTACATTCAATAAACACCCAACAAATGAAAACCAACAGAAGTTTGTCAAAATAATGGAAACAATCCCCACAGTTGCCCTGCCGACTGAAGAACCCTGTAGATCATATCTGAACCTAGCAGAACAAGGGCTCGTTGGGTAGTGCACCGGGTTATGGCCCCGCATAAAGCTCTTGATGACTAGGTGCAAAGGAACTAGTGACCTCTTGTTAAAGAAAGAATCAAAATCCATTTAGTTGGCAAAGGTTTCTTTGTGTTCGTATTTAAATCGATAGAGGATAGGAATCTCATATTCAGAAATGGCCCATATTTCATGGGCCCTCAAGGTCTGTACCTGAACCAATGGACCCCAGATTTTGATCTGACTTAGGATGTTCCCTTGGTTGTCCTTGTCTAGGTACGTCTACCTCATTTACCTCTACACTGTTGGAACCCCAAATCCCTAGAAATCATAGGAAATAAGCTCGACAAATACATAGATCGTGCATAAAGGAGGGATCAGTACTCCTGCGTGATAATTTGTGTAGAAGTCAACCTGGACGAAGGCCTCCCTGAAGCTATAAATCTCATGGTGGTTGATTGGTCTCACACTCAAGTGTTATACTACGAGAAACTCTTGTTTAAATGTCGGCATTGCCATGGCTACAGGAACTTTGCCAGGTATTGTAAAAAGAAAACAAAGGAGGAGGTCGAGAACTTGAAAGGAGAACAATGAACTCAGGTCCAGAAATCAGTGTCAACTAAACAGAACAGCAGAACCAAAGGGAAAGGAGTGCCCACAGGGAGCGGTGCTTCACCCATGGTACAAGGGGAGGGGAGCAGAGGCCCTCCAAGAGCAAACATATCCATAAATCCCTTTGAAATACTCAGTACACCAGAAGAACTCCTAGCTCCAGCAAACGAAGAGGCTGAACAGCAGCCCATTACTATGGAAGAAAATAAAAGATTGGAGGAAATAGGCCCTCTTCAAGTCGGACCTCCAAGAGGTGCCTCTAGCCCCCCATCCTATTCAGAGATGACAAGAAAGAAGTCTCCAGATATTTCTGGATCCTTGGAAGATGAGACAACCGAGAGGCCTTCGAAAAGAGTTGGGAGCAAATCTCACAGAGAAGCAACGGAAAAAGAGGCTGAGAGACAAAAAATGCAAGGCAGCCAGCCCATGATTGAGATGTCCATCGGTAGAAATACTAGAACGAAGCCTCCCAAGGGGGGGTCTGCTCCCCCCTCTGCTGGTAAATAATGTGATTAGTCTCTTGGAATTATAGAGGCCTGGGGAATCCCTTAAAAATTGAAGCTATGAAGAACCTTTTGAAATTAGAATCCCCCAAGATCATCATGCTCCAAGAGACTAAAATAGAAGAGGATGCCCTTCTTGATCTTAGCAGAGTACAATGGAAAACAAAATTCGGAAAAGAAGTAAGTGCAAGGGGTACATGTGGTGGGCTTGCCACCCTCTGGGAGGAAGACAAATTTCAACTTGAGAGCTCCTTCCAAACGCAGCACTGGATATATACTAAACTCTGGCACCTTGTAAGTAAGATCACCTTCACACTCTTTAATCTTTATGTCCTTGTCCTCTATGCAGAAAATAAATACTATTGGCAAACCCTATCCAATTTTCTAGACGCTTACTCCCCCAAGAATATAATTCTAGCAGGAGACTATAATCTAATCTTTGACCCAAAGGAAAAAAGAGGAGAAATTAGTAGCAGGGACCACTTCCTTCCCTTCGTGGAAGACCTAATTCAACAATGGGACTTAATATATTTTAAGCCAAAAAAAAGGCTCTACACTTGGTCAAATAACATAGCTGGGGTGGAGCATATATCAACCTGTTTGGAAAAAATTTCACTTCATAGCGCCTTCCTCTCCGAAAAGAAGATTATCTCCACTAAAATTCTACCAAAGTTGACATCTAATCATAAATCCATTCTTTTGTTGTTCGGAGAAGAGGAAAAATTGGGGCCCATCCCCTTTTAGTTCAACCCTCTCTAGTCAAACAAGGAAGGATTTATGGACACAATCATGAAGGCTTGGTCCATCGCTATTCTTGGATCGCCCAGCTATGTGTGGGAACAAAAACTAAAGGCCACCAAAACAGCCTTGAAAAAATGGATAAAAAAGCCCTCAGACTCCCCCACTAGGCTTAGAAAGCACAATATTAAGCAGTTGCTCGATTTGCAATTGGACATGGAGTTGCAAGACATTACCTGTTCAGGAATTTAGAATGAGCAAGAAGCCCAACTCGGCACTCTTTGATCATTCCAAGTAGAGGAAGAATTCTTGAGGCTCAAATCTTGTAATCTCCGACTTGTGTCTGGAGACAAAAATTTTGCCTTCTTCCATAAGCAAATTCAAACTCATATTTCTAGAAATCACATTGCTGAAATCACCTCCCCGAATGGGGCTGTCCTCAAAGGCACAACTCTGTCAAAAGAGGTTGCAGCCCCTCATTTCCAGCAGCTCTACAAAGAATAAGGTGTGGACGATGATGAGGAATCATCAGAGTTCCTCACCCATGTTCCAAGAATGGTAAATGAGGAGGATAACTCAAGACTCATTAAGCCCTTTACTGAAGACGAAATAAGCAATGTCATCTGGAAGATGGAACCAGACAAAGCTCCAGGACCCAATGGGTTCTCCATTCATTTCTATAGAATTTTTTGGGACATCATCAAGGCTGATCTGTTTCGAATGATCAAAGGCTTCCTCCAAAAATCCAAAGTGGGAAGAAGTACAAACTCCACTTTCCTAGCGCTAATCCCAAAACAAGCGAACCTGATGGATTTTGATCGTTTTAGGCCAATTTCGCTATGCAATGCATCCTACAAAATTCTCTCCAAACTACTTGAGAATAGAATAAATTCGTTGCTGGAAAAACTCATCTCTCCCAACCAAGGTGGGTTTGTTAAAGGCAAGCATATCCTGGAGAATGTGATCTTGGTGCAGGAAATCGTTCATTCAAGTCACCAATGCCAAGAGCAAGGCATGCTCGTTAAGTTGGACATGGCAAACACATTTGATCAAGTAAGGCATTCTTTCCTCCTCCAAGTTATTTCTTAATGAGGAGCTCAGGACCAAGTGTCGTAAAATGGTCAAAAATGAAAGTGCTCAAAACTGATTCGAACCTAAATGACTAGATAGAGCTCATCCTCCTAATTCAGGTGCTGCAAACGGTTCGAAAAACGGTCTCCGTATGCAGAAGTTATGCCAAAAACAAAATCGCCCAATGACTTAATTTTTGAATTTTTTCAAAAAAATCAAAAAAAAAAAAAAGAATATTCCACAAAATATTCCTTGGAATATTCTAGGGAATATTCCTTTTGGGCAGCGAATCAAAAACTGCCACGTGGCAGGCCCGGAGACCACCTCATGGCTCATGGTGACGTCAACAAGGGTATGTGCGTTGTTTAAAATTTTGGTGGCGATGAGGTTCAATCCCATGACCTCCGGTCTAACACACCCACGCCTTACTGTTAGGCCATTGAAGCATTCGTTGTTCTTGTGGCGGAAGAAATGTCTTATGAAGTTTAAAATTCATTTGGGCGGGGCCCCAAGGGGGCCAGCCCCCATACACGTGACCAACATGCCCAAAACCGTGGGCCTAAACCCTTAACCGCTGGCGCGAACTCCAATGCAAACCACCAGCCCGAGATTTCCGATAACATGCGGGATTTATTGGCAGTTAACTGACATTCAAGTTGGCGGAGTTTTTGGCGAACCGTTCCAAAATGGCGGAATTGCCAAATTTAGCGGGGTTATCTAGAAGTTAGCCAGTTTAACTGGAGTTTTTCTAAGGGCAGACTGGAGAAACTTTAATGAGCCATAACTTTGGCTAGGAAAGTCCTTTTTGGACAATTTTTTTTTTTTTTTGGTATCTTCGACCTTATGAAGCCACTGGCATAGGTTTCATAGCCATCTGAGGTCATTTATAGGTGTTTTTGCTTCATGGAAGTTCCAAGAGCCACTAGGGCCAAATCAGTTTGGGAGCTGCATTGGGATGTGTGCAGCCATTGAATGTGGAACGAAGGTCATTCCTGAAGGTTTTCAGCATTCTAAATCCATTTATACAGCTTGCTTTTCCTGTTGAGGCATTCTTCTCACTGTTTAGCTTCAGGGAAGCTTTCAAGGCCACTAGGGTCATTTCAGTGCTTGAGCTGTTTGGGGGCTATGTTCATCCATTTTTGGTGATTCAAAAGCCTATATCTGTTATTTTCAACCTTCTGATTCTAATGGCAGAGGTTTTAGAACCAATTGAGGTCATCTTCACCTCAAAATTCTCCATGCAAGTTTAAAGAGACATCAGGGCCAACTGGGGAAAGTACTGTATCAGGTACAATTCCATTGTTTAGTGCTTGGGAAAGAGCATCTTTAGCTAATTCCTATCTTCTGATTCTCTATTTACATTCAGATCTGTCTTTTGAGACACTAATATTCTTGTATTAGACTGTGTAGTATTTTTAATACAAGAGGACAAGCCTAGTTGGAGAGGCTTGGTCTAGCAGATGTAGCCCAAAAGGGGTGAACTGCTTTATCATTTTGATGTCTTTATTTTTTGAAGATGATATGCTAAACAAAACTGATATAAAGTGTTATACAGCAAATATACATAACTTGCATACACACATAATCACCTATTCAGCTGCAGAAAGTTATTTGTCTTATTCCGCAAGACATCAAACTTCAAGTATGTGTATGTCAAAGACTTCTAAGTGGCTTGGCTCCCTAGGAG